>JARYHS010015004.1:0-23078 GCA_031002005.1 Vandiemenella viatica
CTTTCCACGCTCACTACCACTCCTTCCCTCACACCACGCTCGGTATGAGTCGTAAGAATACGCACAAAACTTTGTCCAAAACACTCGCCGTCACAAACGTCTTTCGCTGAACTTATCGCAGTTAGTAAGTCTTGGTCACTCAATATCCGTACAGTATGCAATATGCCTCTGCCAAAGAAGCGGGATAAGTAGCAAGATTGTGTAGTTGATTAGAGTTACTGTATTAGTCTCTAACATGCAACGCCCAGCTAGAGATGTTTTGTCAAAGTTCACACTATTTCCCTGTTAACCGCTCACCCACCACGCTCGGTATGAGCCGTAAGAATATGCACAAAACTTTGTCCAAAACACTCGCCGTCACAAACGTCTTTCGCCGAACTTATCGCAGTTAGTAAGTCTTGGTCACTCAATATCCGTACAGTATGCAATATGCCTCTGCCAAAGAAACGGGATAAGTAGCAAGATTGTGTAGTTTATTAGAGTTACTGTATTAGTCTCTAACATTCAGCGTCCCAGCTAAAGATGTTTTTTCAAAGTTCACACTATTTCCCTGTGTCTCTGGTAGCAGCAATATCTGCGTAACCAGTCATTTCAGATGTTTGGAAATTTCATAATTATCGAAAGCACCATGCAAAAAAAAAAAAAAAAATACTTCTCAGAATAGATATTTTTCAGTATTGTCCACGAAAATTACCGAGCGTGTTGGGTGAGTGTTAACGCTCTGACCATGCATTCAGAAGGGCGCTGGTTCGAATCTCCGTCTGAGCATCCATATTCTTGTTTTCCATGGTTTCCCCAAATCACTCCAGGTGACCGTTCCCTGCATCAATCCTTTTCCCGCCTCCAATGATGTCGATGTTGACGAGGTGTAAAGCCATACTGGTACGCTAATAATTTATCCACTTACGATGGTGATCCCTTAGTTCGTGGCCTGACACTAATACACATGAGATTCGCATTCGGGAAGATGCGGTTTTCGAATCCTTGTCCGGGCCCTACATCTGAATTTTTCGCCTTGGTTTGTTCAAATTGTCATTGCCGAATTTCTGCCAGTTACTTGCTCCCCGGTCCTTTCCCACTTCTAACGATTCTGACGTGAACGAGGTGAAGCCAGAAAAAAAAGGCTTTTCCATAGCATTAATTTTTCGGGTGATATCCATACTAACCTGGTTGCTTACATATAAGTTACACACTTCAAACACGTTCTTTACCCACCTCCGTATCAAAATTGATCTGTCATACAATGTTGCAGCCAGCAAAATTAGACATGTGAAATAAGGTAACGGAGCTCGGTTCTTTCTTTAGAGACGGGGAAAGGATGGGGGGAGCAAGGTTGGGGGGCAAGGAATGGGAAGGAATTCGACCATGGTCTTTTGAAGGAAGCACTTGGCATTTTGCCTGGGGTGATTTGGGAAACCATGGAAAACCCAAATTTTTCTACGTTAAACTGCAGGTGCCCTTAAGTAAGATAAGGATGGAAGGAACTAGCCACCCTATCTTTAATATATCTCCTTCGGTAAGGTTTCAACCAGAAGCTTATAGTACTTTACTTTTAATTGTGCGCGCTAAGAGTGAGCGGCTGTTTAGAAAATTAAACTCTGCAAACAACGAAGTAGCGTTCACGCAGCGGAACCTTGAATACTCCACAGTAAGCTATGTCTGGTTACATGCCTATGAGTATCCACCACCGATACGGAATTTCGAACCGGGAGCCTGCCATTCATATCTTGCCTGTGTTCTTGACGAGTTTTGTCTTAGGCATTTGCCTGGAGTGATTTGGGAAACCATGAAAAACCCAAATCTGGATGCCCGGACGGGGATTCGAACCGCCGTCCTCCCGAAAGCGAGGCGAGAACGCTAACCGTTACACCACCACTCTCGGTAGAAACGTTCCTCGCCTCTAATGACGACGATGTGTAACGCCATACTGGCACGCTCTGACCACGCATCTAGGAGGGCTCTGGTTCTTATCCCCGTCCAATGTGTAACGCCATACTGGCACGCTATGACCGCGCATTTAACGCGATGTGTGTATGTGTGTGTGTGTGTGTGTGTGTTTGTGTGTGTGTGTGTGTGTGTGTCGACAACGTCTCCAAGCCCGCCCCCCACCGCCTCATATATTTTTTGGAATATTAAAACGCCCTGCAGTAACGGCACATACAATACGCTATAGAAACCTCACCCAGCAATACAAAGCGTGGCTCAGAGCCCCAAATTTAAGATCAGCTATCAGAAGTACCAGTTTTTTTTAAAATATTATAGTTTAATTGGAAAGGTTATTTTCTTAGAATTATCACGATATAAACATTTTTTTCTCGCTTTATGCCAAGAGTAGAAATTAAAAGCTTAATATTACGCGAAATGAAGTTGCGCTTAGGTCTGTGCAGCTGGTGGGTTCGAGTGGCGATGACAAAAGGGAGCATTGTTTGAGAATCGACCCTCCTTGGGGCACCAACCTCTGGCTCAGCGAACGAAATTTGTTATCAACTATCAGAAATAGCAGTTTTTTAAAAGTATTTTTAGGTAATTAGAAAGCTCAGTTTTTTACAATCAACGCTATATAAAATTTTATTATCGTACTTAGTGTGATTGGGGTAGAAATGACGTGCTTAATATTACGTTAAATGAGCTTTCAGAAATGTGTTTCGTGATATGTTTTAAAGGCATTAATTCTTAACTTAAGAAAGAAACCTCATTGGTTTAAATCGTATTTTATTAAGCGCTCAATATAAAGTATATTGCTTATTCCCGTCCATTGAATGCCGTCAAACAACGATCTCTGGTTCGAATCCCCGTCTGAGCATCCAGGCGAATATGGCCTGGCATATGAGCAATAGAATCGACAGCTGGTACTAGGGTGGTGAAGTTGAGGTTGGCTCTGGTTCGAACCACCGTCTGAGCATCCATATTCAGATTCACCCCAGGTCGCCGTTTCCGCAACTCTAATGACAACGAGGTGTAACGCCATACTGGCACGCAATGACCGCGCATTTAGGAGGGCTCTGGTTCGAATCCCCGTCTGAGCATCCAGGCGAATATTGCCTGGCAAAAGAGCAATAAAATCGACAGCTGTTACTGGGGTGGGCTCCGGTTCGAACCCCCGTCTGAGCATCCCTATTCTCGTTTTCCTCAAATCAGTCCAGGCAAATATGGCCTGGCAAAAGAGCAATAGAATCGACAGCTGGTACTAGGGTGGTGAAGCTGAGGTTGGCTCTGGTTCGAACCCCCGTCTGAGCATCCATATTCTCGTTTTCCTCAAATCACTCCAGGCGAATATGGCCTGGCAAATGAGCAATAGAATTGATAGCTGGTACTAGGGTGGTGAAGCTGCGGTTAGCTCTGTTTCGAACCCCCGTCTGAACATCCATATTCTCGTTTTCCTCAAATCACTCCAGGCGATTATGGCCTGGCAAAAGAGCAATAGAATCGACAGCTGGTACTAGGGTGGTGAAGCTGGGGTTAGTGTAGGAGAGGGGGGAGGGAGAGGGGGAGGGGAAGGGGGCGTGGTCAAAGACAATAGGGGTGTAACTGAGGTTAGTCAAGTGGCCCTCAAGTCAAGTGGTTAGTCAAGTGGCCCTCAAGTCAAGTGGTTAGTCAAGTGGGAGGGGGAGAGAACAATAGGTGTGAAAATGATTGGCAGTTCTATTGTGTGGGCTCACTCCGCCCTTTTATACCTACTAAAGAATTTATCTATTACTGTTAGTAATTTCATGAGAACCAAGTTAGTGACAAAACGTGTATAGCGATGGAAACTATTTCCAGTTCCAGCTATTCCCAATTTAGCTTACGATGTGTGGTAACAAAATAACTATTTTTATTCTGGTCTAGGCCTCATTTCAACCTAACCACAAGTGGTAGTAAGAACAACTGAAATATCCATTCTGCATGTCCACCATGTAATTCATTGTGGCTTTGGCAGAATTAATTTTTTGTCCAGGCCGCATATCAACCCAATCCCAGTATATCCCGAAAACTAAGCAAGATATCCAAAAAAAAATATTCTTTATTTTCGATTTGTCTCGTCGTATTGTATAAGAATCGATCATTAAATTTGACTTTTGAGAAATGTTTCTTCTGCATTTCAACTCAAGAAACCTCACTTTGATTCAGTATATCTCGAGAACTAGGCGATATATCGAAAATTTTTATTCTTTATTTTTTATTTCTCTCGTCTTTTTAAATAAGAATCCGTCATCAACTTTGAGTTTGGCCATTTTTTCTTCTGAATTTCAACCTAAACCATTTCACATTTGAGACAAAATATCTCGAAAACTAAGCATGATATCAAAAAAAAAAATTAAAAATTATTCTTCATTATTTATTTGTCTCATCGAGTTACACAATAATCCATCTGCAGATTGCGACGTTACGTTAATCCTAGAGTCCCCTTGAGGTTTTTGTACATATACGCCGTGTCTGTATGGGTTAGGCCATGCCTCCCCACTCCCCCCACTCCTCCTCCGCCCGGCTTCACTTCATTGCGTGGTGAAGGTTGCTTGCGTCGTCTCCATATATTTCCTTCCTCCATGGACATTAGTCGAAATTAAGGAAATCATCTGTTTTATTCAGACACATCGTTCTTGCCGTTCTATTTGGTGTACGCACCCCCGCCACTAGCCTTACAGTACCAATAAAGTGTCAATGCGTTTATCTGGAAACAAAGTAACGCATTCAGTGAATTATTAGGTTGTTGACGTTTAGCAAACTCATCCCAGTTGAAAAACGTTTCGTAAACCACAGACAGATATGGTGGAATCCTTGTCGAAAGTTAAAACAGCTTGCGTGCCGAAAAACTGAAGGTTTACAGTGTAATAACATTAGCAAAATTGCCGTAGATCAAATTTAGGTTTTTTAAATTGCTAAACACAATGCCTTACGTGAAAAATCTAAAAGTTGAAGGCAGTATTTTTGTAAAATAAACTCTGAATAGAGGTGACATGTCAGCATGCTCTAGCGTTTCCCGAAATCAGTCGAGTATTTTCTGCTCTTTTTGATCTGCCTTGCTTTTCGGAGGTGCGGGTTCAAATCCAGGACCTGCCATCCAGATTTCGACTTCCCATAATTTACCGAATTCTCTCCAATTGTTGACCGAGATGTATCCCCCCCCCCCCCCCCTCCAAAAAAGTAGTTCAGAACTGCACAGGAAATGGAACAATCCGTTTATTGACAGATGCTTGCAGAGAAACAGGGGAGAAATAATATAAAACAGTTACGCACGTTAATAACATGGCTGCCAACATGAGAGAAAAAGAAAAATATTGCGTAAGCGGTAACGGTGCCGCAGCAGTTTTCATGTTTATTGACATCTCGAGTTGAGGTTCCGTAAAGAAGCGTCCATTAACCACGTGAGATGTTTTTCAGGAATTCCGCCCCCCTCCTCTATAATGACGTGAGATTTTGAAGGAGACAACCCCCTACTAATCGACCTCATAACTTTTTGAGACCTTTCTTTTTTAGGTCTCATGCCTCTAAGAGTGGTTATAGCCCACCTCAAGCCGGATTTTCGCGTCATTTGTAGACCTTTTATTTAAAAGCCGTAATTTATCGATTACCACGAAGACGAGACACCTGCGCTGATATGTGTTCTCTGTTCTCCTGTCTGGCGTTGAAACGTGGACATTAGCAGAAACTAACAACAAAAGGCTAGAAGCTTTTGAAGTGTGGCTATATCGAAGAATGTTAAGAATACCATTGACAGACCACACCACAAATGCTGAAGTGATCCGCAAAATGAAAAAAGACATGAAATTCCTGACCACCATAAAAACACGAAAGCTTCTGTACCTTGGCCACATCATGAGGAATAATAGACATTATGAACTCCTGCAACCTGTTCTTCAGGAGAAAATATCGGTAAAGAGAACTGCTGGTAGAAGAAGAACTTATTGGTTAAAAAATCTAAGAATATGGACCTCCAAGACAACTACGAGCAGAGACGAGACAGCCAAGATGGCGGCCGACATCCGGAACGGATAGCGACCAGAAGAAGAAGGAGAAGAAGAAGAAGAAGAAGAAGAAGAAGAAGAAGAAGAAGAAGAAGAAGAAGAAGAATGCTACGTAATTAATGGACGCCCCTACTGGGACGTCCATTAATTACGTGATGTGTTTTTCCGGATCTCCGGACTCCCCCCCCCCTTCTGGTGAGATTTGACCCGTAAGACACCACCCCCTCCTAGAAATCGCCCTCGCAACTATTTCAGACCTATTTACTTTTTTTTTAGGTCTCACCCTTCCAAAGCCGGGGACCCACCCCCCCTGCCCCCCCACTTTTCTTTTCAACGAAATATCACCCAAAAATCGACTTTTTTTTTAGCTCTACAGACCAAAAAATTTCAAAAAACTCACGTGAGATTTCCGTTGAACCCCCCCCCCCTCACCCTTGGTGAGATTTCGCCGGACCCCCCTGCCCCTCCCTATTCCACGTCACGTAATTTATGGATGCCCCCTAAGCCGTTTGATCTTCAGCTGCCTGTGGACACGCATGTTCCGTGTTGTGAAGCTGAATGACGTCTTTCAGCATCGTTACCTTACACTAAGAACGTTGCTGCCCTCATCCGAAATACCTTTATACACATTGAGAGCTGAGATAAAATGTTAGAACTGTTCACAGGTAAGGGATAATAATTTGTTGAAATTTCTACTGGTTTTTCACATAGCGTTTAGCTATAGTAAAATAGGGAATTCTGGCAAAGTTTTAGTTACGTCCTTGATGGAGAGGAATCATTAGAGGTTCAGTTCTAATGACGAGATGCAGGCATGATTTTCCCTAAGTTTCTCACAAATAGGTCCGGCAGAAAAATATACATAACTTCCTAGGCAGTTTTTAAAAATTATTGTCATTGGACCCGTATTAAACGAATAGAAATTAATTGTACATTGCTATTATTCAAACAACATGCCTACCAGAGAAAGGGAACAGAAATGCTGCGAGGGCGATAGCAGCAGAACAGGAATCATTCGTTTTTTTAAAAACAAGGAACGGTTTCCATTTTGAACCAAAATTATTGACGTCAACGATCCCAGCATTAAATGCGTGTTAGATGATATATGTTTCACCTTTCTAACTTTCAAATAACTGACATAGGCCTATAAGTGTGTTATTATTTTTTCGTGTCACGGCCTTCAGAAGCCAGAGTAAGCCTATTGTATAGTCGACATCAAAATCTTACTCACTTGGAATGCTGCAAAATAATATTATCCAAATGGTATCTATATAGAAATTTCGATTTTAACTTTATTTTTACGAAAATCGCTTTGACGATGCATAAGGTTGCATTAAATAAAAGCTTATTCACGCATTGCCGCCGATAAACTTATTTTAAACTGAAACACTAGTACTGTGTTCTTCCATTTACAGCGTCACCACTGGTAACTATAGTGGCTGAGACTAACAGCTAATTCGTGGAGCCTGCGACAACAGTGCAAATGTATTCCTTTCATTTATACGACATTATGCTAATCAGTTGATGCATAGTGTTTAGCTTATCTCCACAGTTACGTGTTCAGTTAGGTCCAGTCTTAACGTCTCCAATATCTTAATATTTTCTGATGTCACACTTCCCTCTTTCGGTCTTCCTCGAATGTTTTCTGGGCCAAAAAAAAACTGGTCTCACAATTGTTTCTATAAAATATGTCACAACCATACCCAATGCACTCCTTCGCAAAATAACAATCACCATGACAATACAAAACAGTCTATGTGGAAAGTAATCACTGCTATTTAACTACTAATGTTTAAAATGTAATGAGAAAATACTCATTAATCTATCTGTACTCATATAATAACAATTATTAAAAGCAATCTAATAAAACAACCTACTTTTACTGTTAAAAATTATGTAGGCCTCTACGATTGTTAAAGTCGCGCGATTGCTGACGCTATATTGTGAAACAGGTTCAATCAGGTACGCCTCTTTTCTGCACCCCTCCCCCACCCACAGGGAATTCCCTACAGTTTCGCTAATAGTCGACAGATGGCACTGTCTGCGTGGCTTGTCGCTCATTGTCGTTCCTCCACTATCCGGCAGTTGGAACTGTCTGCGGCTAGACACTCCTTGTAGTTTCCAATCTAACCAACAGATCGCACTACCTGTGTGACATGTGTGGCGGATCCTTGCCCAGCCTAAAGTACAAATTTTCGCCACCAGTCGGCGCCGCAATCGACCACGCCATGGTTCATCTCTTTGCCAACAGCCGGCGCCCTGATCGAGCCGACGGGAGCGCCAACTAGACTAGGTGGGAGACAACCGTACTACTTGGAGCCAGTCGGCTGCTAGCCACGTGCCGCGTATGAACTTGTTCTTTTTATCTGTGTCGCGCTACCGCATGTTCTGTTATTGTGTATGCAACCTCTTGCATAATAAATAGCTGTGCTTAAGTACACCTCAGCTTTCGTTTATTACTGTGTAGAGTGTAGTTACTCTATAACTGGTGACCCCGACGTGATTGCGTGCGTGCTTCGTTGTAGCATAGAACACATGCTTCGTGCTTCAGCTTACGCGTGACTATATCGAATTCTGTACTTAGTGTTAAACTGTGTGTTGTGAAGTTTTAAGTGCTTTGCATAAGCGTTCTCCGACGAGGAAATCACTCGAAACACGCGCTCCAGAAACCATCATGAATGCAAACACAGATTCTTTGTTTGAAACGGACAACAATGACAAGCCCACACCGCCTCAGCTAACGGACGCTGCCCCGACTGTGATGTCTGCCGGCGCTATGAAGTTGCCGCCGTTCTGGAAACATTGCCCGCATATGTGGTTTATTCAAGTTGAGGCCCAGTTTTACACACACCGCATTACTTCCGACGCTGCGAGGTATAATCTTCTTGTTGGCGAACTTGACTCTGAAATCATGATGGAGGTAGCAGACCTGCTGTCTAATCCGCCTAAGGAGAACAGATATGAACGCCTAAAAACCGAGATTATCAGCCGGCTGACAGATTCAGCCGACCGCCAACTTCACAAGGCCCTCACCGAGTTGGAGCTCGGCGACAAAAAACCAACACAGCTCCTCAGGCAAATGACTACCCTGGCCGGCGGCAGAGCAACTCCGGACGTCATCAGGGTTCGCTGGCTTGCCTTGCTGCCTCCGTCAATCCAACGCTGTTTGAAGCTGGTGAAAGGCATCTCCCTTGACGAACAGGCGAAGATCGCGGACGAGCTACATGAGATGCAGTCTCCTCCAACCGTTATGGCCGCTGGCTACACGTGTTCCAAGTCACGATCTCCGGACCGCCTGCCTGCCGATCCGCTCGTATCGCTCACAGAAGAAATCTCCAACTTGAAGCTGGCCGTGGCTGAGCTGTGCAAGATCAACGCCACGCTCATCAGCAGCTTCAATGAACGTGGACGCGCACGTGAGCCTAGCAGTGTTCGCAGCAGCTCTCGCTACCGCAGACGATCCCCATCAAGGGCCACAGTCTGTTTCTATCACCGCCGCTTTGGAGAAGACGCTAGGAGCTGCGAGCCGCCCTGCTCTTACGCATCCAGACAGCCGTCGGAAAACTAGAGGCGCTGTCGATCGTTCAGGCGGCCGGCGACAGCACCACAAACGCCCGCCTCACCAAGGAATACCGATTGCACCTCTACGACCGTACAACGAACATGAGGTTCTTGGTCGACTCTGGCTCGGTTGTTTCACTGGTACCTAAGGCCTCCATTTCCGGATGTTGCAAGAAGGATGACTTCCAGCTGTACGCCGCCAACGGAACCGTCATTCACACCTATGGACAAAAAACTCCTGGCGCTGGATCTTAACTTACGCCGAGCATTCAAATGGTCCTTCATTATTGCAGATGTCAAGGCAGCCATCATTGGAGCGGATTTCCTAGTTCACCACTCTCTGCTCCTGGACCTGAAGAGGAGATGCCTCATCGATCCTCTTACATCTCTGACAACCACGGGCCAACTCTGTGAAGCCACCATCCACACAGTCTCAACCATCAACCAGAACACCTGTATGGGTGACCAGGACAAGATCTATGCCGACCTGCTCACACGCTACATAGACATCACGAGGCCTAACACTGTTCCTGTCACCCAGTCTGACAATGTTGTGGTTCACCACATTGAGACCACTGGCCCTCCTGTCTTTGATCGCCCTCGCCGACTTACTGGCGAGAAATTGAAGGCCGCCAAGGAGGATTTCGACCTGCTGCTGCATCACGGCGTGATACGACCCTCAAACAGTCAGTGGGCCAGCCCGATTCACATGGTTCCGAAGAAACTCGGTGGTTGGCGAACTACCGGCGACTACAGGCGGCTGAACGGGATCACTGTTCCTGACCGTTATCCTGTCCCTCACGGAGTCAGCATCCTTCAGCGTCTCCATGGCTGCTCAGTGTTCTCCACAATTGACTTGGTCCGTGCCTACCACCAGATTCCGGTTGCCAAGTCAGACATTCCAAAGACCGCAGTGACGACGCCCTTCGGACTTTTTGAGTTCGTCGGCATGCCGCCCGGGCTACGCAATGCTACACAGACCTTTCAACGCCACATGGACAATCTGCTTCGAGGTCTGGACTTTGTTGGCTGTTTCATCGATGACTTGATCATTTTCTCCAAATCACACGAGGAGCACTTAAAGCACCTCACCACGGTGTTCGACATCCTTCGTGCAAACAGACTAACAATCAATCAGAAGAAGTGCCAGTTCGGGAAGTCAGAGGTCATCTACCTGGGATACACAGTCAACGCATCCGGTTACAAACCCCCGGCGGAGAGAGTCCAAGCCATCGCGTCGTATGTGCAACCTCAGACCATCTCCGATCTCCGTCGGTTCCTGGGAATGGTCAACTACTACAGGAGGTGCATCCCTGGCGCTGCACAGATGCAGGCCCCACTTAACGACCTGCTGAAAGACTCTAAACGAAACGACAAACGCCCAGTTCCTTGGACCCCCGCTACTGAGCAAGCGTTTGCTGCCTGCAAACGTGGTGTTGCCCACGCTGTACAAACGACTTTCCTCTCGCCGTCAGCGAGCCTTTGTCTGAGGACTGATGCATCCGACACGGCCATCGGAGCCGTTCTTGAACAGCTTCAGGATGGGACCTGGAGACCACTGGGGTTTTTCTCACGGAAGCTCATCCCAGCCGAATCCTGTTACAGCACATACGACCGAGAGCTTCTCGCAATCTATGCGACCATTCGTTTCTTTCAGCACATTCTTGAGGGCCGACACTTCGTCATCCAGACAGACCATAAACCCATCACGTATGCCTTTTCGCAGCGACCGGAGAAGGCATCTCCACGCCAGTTACGCCACCTGGACTATATCTCACAGTTCACCACTGAGATTGTCCACACACGGGGTGAATACAATGTCGTGGCCGATGCACTCTCCCGCATAAACTCCATCTCCATGCCAACGACGATCAGCCACTAGGAGATCCACCAGGCGCAGATGGCCGATGAAGAGCTGCCAACACTCCGGGAATCAACACTACTCAACTTGCAGTCTCTGCGTATTGACGGCCTCGATATAATTTGCAACGTTCTGGAAAATCGAGTGAGGCCCTACATCCCACAGAATCTCAGGCGACGGGCATTCGACGCCGTTCATGGGCTTTCGCATCCTAGTGGCAGAGTCACCGCCCGGATGCTGAAGGAACGCTGCGTGTGGCCAGGTATCAGACGGGATGCACTCCTATGGACTCGAAGATGCATACCGTGTCAGCGAGCTAAAATTCACCGTCACAACCGACTGACACCACTCAACATGGCTGTTCCCAATAACCGGTTTCGACCACATCCACCTGGACCTCATCGAGCTGCCGCAGGTCGCAAGTTTCCGGTACTGCCTTACCATTATTGACCGTTTCACCAGATGGCCAATGGCCATCCCGCTCAGCAACATACTGGCTGATACAGTTGCCTCAGCCTTCTATACACAATGGATCTGTCTATTCGGCACTCCACTTACGATCTCCACGGATCAAGGTCCACAATTTGAGTCAGCTCTCTTCACCGCACTATCGCGCCTGATAGGAGCTCAGCGAATTCGCACCACGCCGTACCATCCGCAGTCCAATGGACTCGTCGAACGCTGGCACCGTTCGTTAAAGGCCGCTTTGATGTGCAATACTCACCTACGTTGGCCAGACCTACTGCCAACCATTCTCCTCGGCCTACGCACCGCCTACAAGGAGGATCTGAAGGCCTCTCCAGCTGAACTGCTCTTTGGGACGCCGCTTCGACTGCCTGGCGAATTCTTCATCTCTGAAGACACTCCAGCTGATCCACAGTTCTTCCTGGAGAAGTTTCGAGAGCACATCCGCACCGCCAGGCCCACACCAACGGCTCACCACACCAAGGCTCGCCTGTTTCTACTGAAAAACCTATACACCTGTACCCACGTCTTCAAACGTGTAGACTCTGTGAAGAAGCCTCTTGAACCACCTTACACAGGGCCGCATGAGGTCGTTAGGCGCATCAGTGACAGAGTGTTCGTGATTAAAATCAACGGGGAGGACAAGGCAGTCTCAGTGGACATGCTGAAACCTGCCTTCATCGCCAAAACAGACCACGACCAGACCGACGCCCCCCGGGCAGAAACATCCACCAGCACTGACGCACACATCTACATCAATGGACCGACCCATGAGAACCTACGCGAGGGGTTCCCGTGCAGACACCAGCACCGGTGGCAAGAAGCGAGTCTCGTTCCTTACTCTCCTGAGTAAGTCACTGGGGGGAGAGTGGTTGTGGCGGATCCTTGCCCAGCCTAAAGTACAAATCTTCGCCACCAGTCGGCGCCGCAATCGACCACGCCATGGTTCATCTCTTTGCCAACAGCCGGCGCCCTGATCGAGCCGACGGGAGCGCCAACTAGACTAGGTGGGAGACAACCGTACTACTTGGAGCCAGTCGGCTGCTAGCCACGTGCCGCGTATGAACTTGTTCTTTTTATCTGTGTCGCGCTACCGCATGTTCTGTTATTGTGTATGCAACCTCTTGCATAATAAATAGCTGTGCTTAAGTACACCTCAGCTTTCGTTTATTACTGTGTAGAGTGTAGTTACTCTATACATGTGTGGGGAAACTAAACTCGGTACAACACTAAATGAACACTGAGGCACATCTTGACACCATTATTTATTAAACACAATATACAAAACATTACATTTACTATGTTCGCATTAACATGTGGTCTGTACAGTTCCACTCGGCACATAGTCTCACTGACGACTGCCTCTTGGTAGTTATGCAAGCTCCCACCTGTCCTTAGTTGGCGCTCCTGTCGGCTCGACGTGGATGCCATCTGGTAGCTAGGAGAGGTACCGCCCACAAGCCACCAGCAACACGAGCTGTCGGCGAAGAGGCGTACTTCAGGCTCCGCCACAACCACTCTCCCCCCAGTGACCTACTCAGGGAGAGTGGGGAACGAGACACGCTTCATGCCACCAGCGCTTGTGACCGCACGAGAGGCCCTCGCGTAGGTCCTGACCGGTTTGTCCATGGATGCCGATGGGTGCGTTGGTGCTAGTTGATTCCCGTCGGTCTGTTCATGATCTGTTTTGGCGAAGAAGGCAGGTTTCAGCATTTCCACTGAGATTGCCTTCTCCGCCCCGTTGAGTTTAGTGACGAAAACTCTGTCGCTGATGCGCCTGATGACCTCATGTGGCCCCGTGTACGGTGGTTCAAGAGGCTTCTTCACAGAGTCTACACGCTTGAAGACGTGGGAACAGGTGTATAGATCCTTCAGTAGAAAGAGGCGGGACTTGGTGTGGTGAGCCGTTGGTGTTGGCCTGGCGCTGCGGATGTGCTCACGGAACTTCTCCATGAAGAACTGAGGATCCGCTGGGGTGTCTTCAGAGGTGAAGAATTCGCCAGATAGTCGAAGCGGCGCTCCGAATAGCATTTCAGCTGGCGAGGCCTTCAGATCCTCCTTGTACGCGGTTCGTAGGCCAAGGAGAACGGTTGGCAGCAAGTCCGGCCATCGTATGTGAGTGTTGCACATCAGGGCGGCCTTAAGCGAACGGTGCCTGCATTCGACGAGTCCATTCGACTGCGGATGGTATGGCGTCGTGCGAATTCGCTTCGCTCCAATCAGACGTGATAGTGCAGTGAAGAGGGCTGACTCGAACTGTGGGCCTTGATCCGTGGAGATTGTAAGCGGAGTGCCAAACTGACAGACCTATTGCGTGTAGAAGGCCGAGGTAACTGTATCGGCCATCTTGTGAAGCGGTCAATGATGGTGAGGCAGTAACGGAGACTCTCTACCTGCGGCAGCTCGATGAGGTCCAAGTGGATGTGGTCGATCTGGTTGTTGGGAACAGCGATATTGAGTGGAGTGAGTTGGTTGTGACGTTGAATTTTTTCTCGCTGACACGGTACGCACCTTCGAGTCCATAGGAGAGCATCCCGTCTGATGCCTGGCCACACGTACCGTTCCTTCAGCATCTGGGCGGTGACTCTGCCACTGGGATGAGAGAGCCCATGAACGGCGTCGAATGCTCGTTGCCTGAGGTTCTGTGGGATGTAGGGCCTTACTCGATTGTCCTTCACGTCACAAAAAATGTCGAGGCCATCGATGCGGAGAGACTGCAAATTGAGGGAGGTAGATTCCCGGAGTGTGGAGAGTTCTTCATCAGCGAGATGTGCACGGCATATCTCCTCGTGGCCAATCGGTGTGGGCATGGAGATGGAGTTGATGCGGGAGAGAGCTTCAGCCACGACGTTGTCTTCACCCCGAGTGTGGATTATCTCAGTGGTGAACTTCGAGATATAGTCCAGGTGGCGCAGTTGCCGAGGAGAGGCCTTCTCCGGCCGCTGCGAGAAGGCATATCTGAGTGGTTTGTGGTCTGTCTGGATAATGAAGTGACGGCCCTCAAGAATGTGCTGGAAGAAACGAATGGCCGCATAGATGGCGAGGAGCTCTCGGTCATAGGTGCTGTAACGGGTCTCGGCTGGGATGAGCTTCCGAGAGAAAAAACCCAGTGGTTTCCAGGTCCCATGCTGAAATTGTTCAAGTGCGGCTCCGATGGCTGTGTCGGAGGCGTCAGTCCTCAGACAGAGGTTGGCTGACGGCGAAAGGAAGGTTGTTTGAACAGCATCGGCAACACCACGTTTAAGGCAGCAAATGCTTGCTCACTAGCAGGAGTCCAAGGAACTGGGCGCTTGTCATTGCGTTTAGAGTCCTTCAGCAGGTCATTGAGTGGCGCCTGCATCTGTGCAGCACCAGGAATACACCTCCTGTAGTAGTTCACCATTCCCAGGAACCGACGGAGAACGGAGATGGTCTGAGGTCGCGCATAGGACGCGATGGCTTCAACTCTCTCCGGCGGTGGCTGGTAACCAGAAGCATTCACTGTGTAACCCAGGTAGACGACCTCTGTCTTCCCGAGCTGGCACTTCTTAGGATTGATTGTTAGCCTGTTCGCACGGAGGATGTCGAACACCTTGGTGAGATGCTGCAGGTGCTCCTCGTGAGATTTGGAAAAGATGATCAAATCATCGATGAAACAACCAACGAAGTCCAGGCCTCGAAGCAGATTGTCCATGTGGCGTTGGAAGGTCTGGGTAGCATTGCGTAGGCCGGGCGGCATACCAACGAATTCAAAAAGTCCAAAAGGCGTCGTCACTGCGGTCTTTGGAACGTCTGACTTGGCAACCGGGATCTGATGGTAGGCACGGACCAAGTCGATTGTGGAGAAGACTGAGCAGCCATGGAGTCGCTGAAGGATGCTGTCTCCGTAGGGTACAGGATAGCGGTCAGGGACAGTGATCCCGTTAAGCCGCCTGTAGTCCCCAGTAGTTTGCCAACCACCGAGCTTCTTCGGCACCATGTGAATCGGGCTGGCCCACTGGCTGTCAGAGGGTCGTATCACGCCGTGATGCAGCAGCAGGTCAAAGTCCTCCTTGGCGGCCTTCAATTTCTCGCCAGTAAGTCTGCGAGGGCGATCAAAGACAGGAGGGCCAGTGGTCTCAATGTGGTGAACCTCAGCATTGTCAGACTGGGTGACAGGGACAGTATTAGGCCTCGTGATGTCTATGTAGCGACTGAGCAGATCGCCATAAATCTTGTCCTGGTCACTTCTGCAGGCGGTCTGGGTGATGGTGGAGACCGTATGGATGGTGGCTTTACAGAGTTGGCCCGTGGTCGTCAGCGATGTAAGTGGATCGATGAGGCGCCTTCCGTTTAGGTCCAAGAGCAGAGTGTGGTGGACTAGGAAATCCGCTCCGATGATGGCTACCTTAACATCTGCAATGATGAAGGACCACTTGAATGCTCGGCGTAAGTTAAGGTCCAGCGTCAGGAGTTTCTGCCCGTAGGTATGAATGACGGTCCCATTGGCGGCGTACAGCTGGAAGTCATCCTTCTTGCAAGTTCCGGGAATGGAGGCCTTAGGTACCAGAGAGATAACCGAGCCGGAGTCGACCAAGAACCTCATGTTCGTTGTGCGGTCGTGGAGGTGTAATCGGTGTTCCCTGGTGAGGCGGGCGTTTGCGGTGCTCTCGCCAGCCGCCTGAACAATCGACAGCGCTTCTAGTTTCTCGACCGCTGTCTGGATGTGTATGAGCAGGGCGGCTCGCAGCTCCTAGCATTTTCTCCGAAGCGGCGATGATAGAAGCAGACTGTGGCTCTTGATGGGGAGCGTCTGCGGTAGCGAGAGCTGCTGCGCTCACTGCTGCGCTCACGCTCGCGGCCACGTTCACTGCGACTGGTTATGAGCGAGGCGTTGATCTTGCACAGCTCGGTTACGGCCAGCTTCAGATTAGAGACTTCTTCGGTGAGCGATTTGAGCGGAATCAACAGGCAGGCGTTCCGGAGATCGTGATTTGGAACGCGTGTGGCCAGCGGCCATGACGAATGTAGAGGCCTGCATCTCGTGTAGCTCGTCCGCGATCTTCGCCTGTTCTTCAATGGAGACGCCCTTCACCAGCTTCAAGCACCGTTGCAAGCCAGCGCACCCTTATGACGTCTGGAGTTGCACTGCCGCCGGCCAGGGTGGTCATCTGCCTTAGGAGCTGTGTCGGCTTCCTGTCCCCGAGCTCCAACTCAGTGAGGGACTTGTGGAGCTGGCGGTCAGCTGAGTCCGTCAGCCGGCTGATGATCTCAGTTTTTAGGCACTCGTATTTGTTTTCCTTAGGTGGATCAGTCAGCAGGTCTGCTACCTCCATCATGATTTCCGAATCCAACGCTCCCTCGAGAAGATTATATCTCGCAGCATCGGATGTGATGCGGTGCGTATAAAACTGAGTCCTCGATCTGAATGAACCACATTTGAGGGCAGTGTCTCCAGAAGGGCGGCAGTTTCATGGTGCCGACTGACAACACAGTCGGGGCAGCGTCCGTTAGTTGCAGCGGCGTGGACTGGTCACGTTCGTCGGCTTCAGACAATGGCTCCTTGTTTGCAGCCATGTTCGTCGCTGAAGCTCGCGGTTCGGGCGATTTACTCGACGGAGAACGCTGAATCGGCCTAGCACTTATAACATAGCACCACACAATTCAACACTGAGCACAGGATTTGGTATCGGCGCGCGGCAGCTGAGGCACGTGTTCGGTGCTGCGACGGAATCCACTCACATCACGTCGGGGTCACCAGTTGTGGGGAAACTAAACTCGGTAAAACACTAAATGAACACTGAGGCACATCTTGACACCATTATTTATTAAACACAATATACAAAACATCACATTTACTATGTTCGCATTAACATGTGGTCTGTACAGTTCCACTCGGCACATAGTCTCACTGACGACTGCCTCTTGGTAGTTATGCTAGCTCCCACCTGTTCTTAGTTGGCGCTCCTGTCGGCTCGACGTGGATGCCACCTGGTAGCTAGGAGAGGTACCGCCCACCAGCCACCAGCAACACCAGCTTTCGGCGAAGAGGCGTACTTCAGGCTCCGCCACAGAGTCACACTGGCAGTGCCATCTGTCAGCTAGTAGAAGAACCTGAAGGAGATTCGAGCTATGCAGGCAGAGTACTCTGTTGGCTAGCAGAGGAACTGTCTTTGCCTTTATGTTTCCTAAATTGGTTAACAATATTCTTGCATCCAAGCTATCTTCGTTTTCATGTTCAACTATAGCTAAATTACTTAGTGTTTGCTGGTGCATTGGTGATCTTGTTGACCTTAAACGAATTGTTTTAGTATCTTTTAACTTTGTAAAGACATTTTGACGGACGCAAGTGATACCGGCAACGTAATAATATTCTTAGCGGTACTACTGTTTTCGGAAATGATGAAACTAAAGTAAGTCAATAGTAAAAATTTATTTTAATAGGGTTTGTGGATCTTTAGTCTGGTTCAGAACACACAACAGTATGTAAATATTTATTTCCATCATTTATCTATCTCCGTGCGTATTTTACGATAGTCTGACAGGAGAAAACAGTACAAAATGCCTGCTCCAATCAATAGGGAATAAAAGCAACGGCCACAGGTGGGGAGGGGGGTAGAGAGAAAAGCCACATCGGTTAACGTGGGGGGGGGGGGAGGGGGCGGGTTCACAGGAGCCCAATATGTAGCTACGTGGTTTGCGGACGCTCCATTATTAATTGATAGCTGTCACCAAACATTAATGAAACTATTCGGCCTCTTAAATTAGTGTATGACTGTGTGGTGAACTATAACGAAAGACTTCCCACTTATCAGTGAACGTCAATTTAGTTTGTTGAGTAATGTTGGAAGATCCAGACTCTGCAGCTATTGCCATACCTATAACATTCAAAAAAAAAAAAAAAAAAAAAAAAAAAAAAAAAAAAAAAAAAAAGAATTCTGCATATATCATACAAAGGTTTGTGCATTTTTCTTGTGTATTGTTTCTATGTGTTTTTTTTATTATTATTTATTTTTCTTTAGCGCTCGAGTGAGCGAATGGTACCACCATTATTGTATTCATTCAGCAAACAAGACCTCTGACCAAGTTACTGTCGTACACAACTCAGAATTATTAGAGAGTTACAGATGAGTTACAGATTATAACGTCTATCCTTAGTCTGTATTTTGTGATCAGAGCTTTTGTATCGGTGAACATCTTGGATAAAGTTCTGTGATAACCGTTCTTTCTGTCAATTTTCGATAATAATTGGCTTCTAAACCCGTCAGACATTACGGATGTGTGTAGATAACCTAGGCATACACACACACATATATGTGCACCAGCAATTCCGTGGCGATCCATATAGACGGTAAAATGTGTGTGTTAATTGTCTAACGACGAACTGCATCACAAACCAGATCTGAACGTGGCGAGCATGCGCGACGGTAACCATACACACAGATAACTCGCTTAACAATTTACTCGCGGCAGATAAGACTTGCTTAGTGTCTAACAAGTTCAATAAGGTGAGCAGAGAATTCGAAACTGATTTCATTGCGACATGTAAGCAACATACTGCATTGTGGAAGGTGAAACCAAAACAGTACGCGAACAGAAATTTAAAATAAGAAAAACTCAGGATATAGTGCATTTACAGAGGTCTGCGGGGAAATATAATATTAACGTTGATAGTCTATTAACAAAAAAGGAAATTCACCATTTGCGGAGTGCTTTTCGCAATAACCAGGAAAAAGTTAAAACTTAACAAGAAGTGGAATAGGCGAATATGAAATCTACAATATTAATTTACGCTATTACTATTGTTTATGAGAGATCAACGCCAACCAATGGACAGTATCAGCAATACAGGAGGCTCAAATATTGATGTGCAAAATGAAGGATATTGAGTAAATGCATGGGAAGATGTATCTGTGCATTTCTGTAATACTGAATAAATCGAAGAAAATGCTTATGATCGTGTTTATAATCTTCCTGCAACCACTTTTTTTGTCATATTGTCAGTTTCTTTTTTCAGCAATAATATAAGCTGCTGCATATATATATATATATATATATATATATATATATATATATATATATATTTGTAGGCTTCATAACGTGTTCCAGTTCAGTATTGTCACTACACCTGGCTCGCGATGTTTCGGAACTCCCAGTGAGCCGAGAGTCAGGAAATCATGACGGATAAATCCGTAGACCACTACCATAAACACAACAGCGGCGAGCCAGCTGAACGAGGAATGGCGATAATAAACGCGCGCAAATCTTCAGCGAGCTTACTCGCGCACAGTGTGTGTGTGTGTGTGGACGGCTATTGGCTCGCCAAATCGGAGGAGGGTGGAGGGGGGGGGGAGCGTGTATGTTATCAAAAGCAAAATTTATAATGCAATTAGTTTTTTTAATTTTTAAAAATAATTATTTTGACAGTCGCGAACTAAAAAATAACAATTTCTGCAGATAAAACCGTGTCTTCATCATATTCTTTAAAATCGTTAAAACCGTAGTTTTAGTTGTAGATTTTGTTTTCCTAACGTGACCTTCTATAATCGCATGATGCTTCACTGCCTTCATGCCATCAAATTTCACAATAAGAACAGTTTTACACATTTGACGGTATATGGGGCAATCGCTATCTTTACGCAGACCAGGCCGTCATTTGACAACCACTCGTCTCTGAATTGCGATAACGTTTCTAGCGCTGCTGTCTTTACTTCGACACGAACAAAACAACCACAATGCTCCGGCAAGGACGCAGGTAACTGACACAGTAATCCATTCAGATCAGCGACTGTCTTGTAGTTTTGAACTCAGCGAGTGGGGAATAAGGAGCGAGACCTTGCTTACTTGCTCAACATCTGAAAAACCAGTGCACGCGCTGGTGGTGGAAAAATCTAAAAATCTATTATCCCCTGTTTTTTTTTTTTTAATTTCTCAGTAAACCGGACATTTTGTGTCCGGTCGAAAACGGGACGGTTGGCAACACTGAGCGCAGATCAGCTGCTTGCAGTGAAGTGTCGTTCAGTGAGCACGGAAATCCCAACGCTAACGAATTACTGCCTACAGAGCCAAAAGAAATTTCACTTCAAAAAATAAAATGGGCGAATGGGAGTCGGACCTCACGTGATCATGATCGAGGCAGCCATCAAAATGACTCCGCGCCTCGTTGCCGCTCGCACTGCTGGGGTGCGTCCATTAATCACGTGAGGTGTTATTCCGGAAATCCGGACTCCCCCCCCCCTCACTGGTGAGACTTCGTGAGATCTCGGCGCCCCCCCCCCCTCTAAAATGACGTGAGATTTTAACAGAGACTCCCTACCTCCCTGCTAAATCGATCTTGTAATTTTTGAGACTTTTTTTTTACGTCCCACTAAGGTCAGCTTTTGAACGAAACCCCCCCCCCCTTCCCTGAAGTCGACTTTGGTGTCATTTGCAGATTTTTTTTTTTTTCGCGTCCTTCAAGAATTTCAAAACCTCATATACATTTCTGTTCACCCTCCTGTCCCCCTTAGTGAGGTTTCGTGAGATTTCGCCGAAACCCCCCCCCCCCCTCACGTAATTAATGTGACACAGCGGGTGACCACATTATAGAGAAGAACTTCTGGACGACGCCGTATTGGTCGGAGTAAGGTGAAACTGTACACATAGGGCACATTAATTAATGCACAACCTTCCAGATTTTTTTTTTTTTTTTTTTTTTTTTTTTTTTTAAGAGGCCGCTTAAGTGTGGAATTTACATCAAACTTGAAATACGAAAACCAGAAAACTTCTGCTAGTAATTAGAACCGTGACTTGCTTTAAATATTTATTCCCTTTTTATTTTCTGCTTATGGCCGTACGTGTCGTCGACGTTCAGGTCGTTAGAGGCTGGAAAGCAGCGGGAAGGAGTCCGCCCATCGCCTTTTAGAGGAACCACCCCGCCACTCGCCTGGAGTGATTCTGGAAAACCCTGGAATATTGAGATATTTTGGTTATTTGACTGCAGCAGTTTTCTCAGTGGTTGCAATGCAATCTCTGGAATGAGCAGACATTGTGACTATTCTTCGTATTGTTCCTAGACACAGACGCGTGGAAAGAATTTAATACAGTTCTTGTTAATTATCACTACACATTTATGTAACCGTCAGCAATGTTTTTATATTGGTGTTCCCAGTTATTAAATCAATTTTAACTATCGTGGTAATGAATAAAAGCAGTGAGTGGAGAGATTCTCTTTCGCGTTGTTTCAGTTGCGAGACTGACTCAGTTTGAAACTGCAGTAGTTTAAGTAGTTGCCGGCAGAGGCGTTAGGTGCAGTCAGCCGTTGCGTGGTTTGTTAAAATCGAGAATTGGTAAGTTAAGAAAGTGAGGCAGTAAGGACCTCTCACGTTTGTTTTCAACAGTATTTTTTGTTGGTTAACGTTCTGGCCTCGCATTCGGGAGGACGGCTGTTCGAATCCCCGTCCGGACATCAGATTTGGGTTTTCCATGGTTTCCCCAAATCATTGTAGGCGAATTTCGGAATGCTTCCTTCAAAAGGGCCATGGCCGAATTCCTTACCGCTCCTGGTTCCCATATCCATCCCGCCTCTCATGACATCGACGTCGACGAGACGTATAACAATAAGGAATTTATTTTTTGCTGAGCTGTAACTTTCGTGGCGTCAACAAGCATTTCTTTCTCTTCCGATATGCGAGCTAGCGTTCGTTTAAACTTTAAGTAATTTGTGTGGCGGATGCTGACACAGGTTAGAACACAAAATTGTGTACCTTTACGACAAGAGAACGCTGACAAATCCCCTTACTCCGTAAAGTGTTTAAATCTTCTCTGTTTGGTATTTGCCCGATTTCTTCTCATATTCCGTGGAAGCATTATTGTCAGCGGAGCCGAATGTTATTTTCAATGAGACGTGACTGAAGTCCGCCATTGTTGCTGCTGGCGGCTTCAACTGCCACCAGCAACATTCATATCTCTGAATGACTGTGAAAATAAGATATGAGAAATCAGAGTCAGAACCGATTCATTTTTGTACTCACTTTTCCCTAGAGTGATTAGGGAATGGAATCGAAAGGATTTACCAGGCGAGTAAACTTAAAATCCGAGAGGATTAGCTCTCGATAAAGCACTCCGGCCATCCTGATCTGGGTTTTCCATGGTTTTCCCAGATCACTCCACGCGAATGCGGGGATGGTTCCTCACAATAGCCCATGGGCGCCTCCTGCCATGTCCCATATAACCCTTCCAAACTATTACCCTTTTGGAAAGATGCAATGCACCCTCTGCCACACACTTTTAGCGAATCGCGGAGTAATAAT
>JARYHS010015005.1:0-73508 GCA_031002005.1 Vandiemenella viatica
AGGATAAAAAGCACGGGAAATATGACAAGAATCTTCGGAAATACAACATGTTGATTGGTTGGTGAAGAACTAATTGTCAAAGCAACAGTTATTGTAGAATCGGTGTATGGAAAGTAGTGGAAGTATTACTGGATTCAGGCGCGGAAATTTTCTGTATATTAGAGAGTATATTTGAAACGTTTCAAAACCTTGCAAAGCAATCAGAGATCAAAATTGAAACATTACCAGTTAGTGGCAGGTCAGTAGTAAATGCAACGAGAGGAAGGAGTAAATGGATAAGCAAACAAATATTGTTACGAGAGGGAGGAGTTGGTTTTGATTTTGGTGTTTTTGTAGTACCTGGCCTTGTGTTCGACTGCATTCTCGGCGTAGACTGGTTAGGGCGTTTTAAGGCCATCATGGATTTTGAACATGGATCTCTTGAATTAGCAATACAGGGTAGATAATTGAAGATACCTATAGAAAATTTTTGGAAAGAAAAACAGGATCAACCGTCCGCGTCCTAACCTGGGGAAATGCGGAAGGTCTAACAAAGGAACATAAATTTCATGAGAAGTTATTCAAGTTTGTAGTACGAGCCATACAAGATATAGAAGTGAAAGCAGAGGAGATGAGTTTCACAATAGGGAAAGTGTGTATTAATGATGAACATCGCAAGACACACAACATGAATTCAGTGATGTGTTTCGTGATACCCCAGGTCTTGAGAAAGGATACGAATGTAATTTTTTAGTTAATTGCAAGACACCTTTTTACATTAAACCATATGTTATACCAGTTGCCAAGAGAAAACAAGTGGAGGAAGAAATCCAAAGAATGATTGAATGGAAAGTTATAGAGAGGTCAAATAATCCATTTAACAACCCACTGGTAGTTGTTAGTAAAGCTGACCAATCTGTTCGCCTGGTTTTGGATGCAAGAAGATTAAATAAGTTTCTAGTAACAGAGAGAGACCACCCCCCACCGGTGGATGAAATACTGCAAAACCTTGGGTATAAGAGATTCCTGACTTCAATAGATCTGACTGCGTCTTATTGGCAAATACCAATAGCGGAAACATCTCGGAAGTACAAGGGCGTAGCTATCATTCCCAGCAATCCGACAATATTTCATTGACACTTTGAAATGGCCTTTTCTGCGTGAAAGTAATTAGTTAATATTTAAGAAACAAAAATGTTTCAGAATAAATACAAAAGTAAATGAATATAACCATAATGAGATTAACCTAAGAAATCATTCAATATATAAATAAAACGAACAGATACTGCACTCAAAATGGATAAATGGATATAATTGCTCTTTTTGTTTAAACTGAACTATTGAACTGGTGAACAGTTGAGAGGAACTAGTTCTTTTCATAGAGTGATCAGATGAGCACCGCTCTTTTTAGTGAGTCACTTTGCCCACCTCTAGTCCTTAACGCTTCGTGTCTACCACAAAAAATGGCGCCAAACCACACGACGCCCACAATGCACCTTTAGAATTCTACGACGGATGATAGAGCTGTAAAATATGCGTGATTTTGAAGTAACGTAAGTTCGTAAACTCGGTATCTCCCCACATCGCAATTGCAATCAATGCAATTGCAATCAATGCTAGCTTAGCCGAGTTGGCAACAAAGCCTCGCATCGCTCCAACAGAGTTTCACGCGTTGCAATAAAAGGTGATGAGTCTGGATGTAGAGGGAGTACACGGTCAGAAGGTAGGAGTGGCTCCCAACCAAAGCCTCTTTGCAATATACAGCCAGTAAACTTGACTGATGTATAAAATGTTCTCGGGCTTCCAACTGGGCAAGCGCGTTTATTTTAAGTGATGTTTCGAAGACCGTGTTTGGCATCATCTTATGGTGAAGCGTCAGGCTCCTGGCAAGTCGGTCCTGATGAGGCCTGCAACGACAGCAGATCCTGGTGACGTCATAGTCATGTGTGCTCAGCCAATAGGTGCCAAGGTTGTGGGGATGCTGGGCAGCGGGGTGGGAGGCATGGAGGCGGTACACATGGTTTAGGAACAGCTGGAAGCAGATTGAATTCTGTGATGATCTTGAAGCTTTTGTCTCTGCCTTCTACAACAGGATACCATGCCACGCTGAGTAGGTGCCCCGTATCCCTGTTTACGATGTTGTTGGTGAGACAAATCTCCACAGCCTCCTTAACCATGTTGTACAGTATCCTTTTGCGTGGGTTAGTATTTTTGTCACCTCAAAGTTGAAACTCTCTTTCTTCAGTGCTGTGCGAAACGACCACTGACTTGTAACATGTCCCAGATGCACAACATGTTCTAAACAGTGCTGGAAAACAGAGCATACTGTTGACCTGATGTACCACTGCCCACTTTCACAAGAGAAGGAACATATACCAGGCTGTATCCATCCTACGTTCTGTGCAGTAACTACCTTATCTTCCTACGTGGACAGAAGAATGTCTTAATGCCAGCTTTGTCTAATAGTCGGGTGATTTTTTTTAATAAAATCTTTGCATAGATTGGCTTGGCACATGTAACTGTGATGTCATCAGCATCTGTTGTCATCACAGCCCTTATAATAGCGGACTTCGCCGGAAAATGAAGCCAGAGACGAGCTTTGAAATGTCACTTCTAACTGACAAGCTTCCCCAACAGGAGCCCCGAAATCTTGTCATACATTTGACGCACTGGGAAAAGTCTCTATTTGTTCAGTTTGATTCTTCTTCTTCTTCTGGTCGCTATCCGTTGCGGATGTGGGTAACCATCTTGGCTATCTCGTCTTTGCTGGCTGATGCTCGGATTAACTCCGTGGTTGTCTTGGACGTCCATATTCTTAGATTTTTCATCCAGGATGTTCTTCTTCTACCAGCACTTTTCTTTCCTGGTATTTTACCCTGGAGAACAGATTGCAGGAGTTCATAGCGGCTATTATTCCTCATGATGTGGCCAAGGTACTGAAGCGTTCGTGTTTTTATGGTGGTCAGTATTTCCATGTCTTTTTTCATTTTGCGGAGCAGTTCAGCAATTGTGGTGTGGTCTGTCTATAGTATTCTCAACAATCTTTGATACAGCCACATTTCAAAAGATTTTAGCCTTTTAATGATAGTTTCTGTTAATGTCCACGTTTCAACGCCATACAGGAGGACAGAGAACACATAGCAGCGAAGGAGTCTCATCTTCGTGGTAATTGATAAATTACGACTTTTAAAAAGGTTATTCATTTTATTTAAAGTAGCCCTGGCTTTACCAATACGTGACTTTATTTCATCAGATGGATCCCATTGGCTGTTTACTGTGGTACCAAGATACATATACCTTGATACATATTCAAAAATCTTCTGGTTAATCATAATATGGCATTGGAAGTTGTTGTTTTTGCCAATGACCATTACTTTTGTCTTATTTATATTAATCTCAAGTCCCTATTCGTGGCTGCATTGTGATACTCTATCTATAAGATATTGTAAGGTTTCTTGACTGTCAGCAAAAATGACTGTGTCATCTGTGTAGCGAATGTTGTTTATCCAGTTTCCATTCAACAGCACTCCCATCTCCACATCACTCAACGCCTCCCTAAAGATATATTCTGAGCAGATATTAAATAATAAGGGGGACAGCTTGATTGATAGCATGATACTGCACTTCCAAATTGTAGATGGTATTCTCACAATTAATTTAATATCATGTGAGTGTCCTTTTTAACCTTAAAGCTTTATTAAAGGAAAATATGATATTTAATTTAATGTAATTTTTTTGGGAGGTAAGCACAGGATAGACGAGGCTTCGCTGATGCAAATTCAGCGTAAGGTTGTTTGTTCCTCCACATAATGCTTACATGCTGACAGAAGGAGTCACCTTCAAGTGGATCGAACTGGAATCAATGACGTCAAACACGAGGTGAGGTGTGATCACGGAATAGTTTATTCGCTCTCAGTTCATCAGGAGCAGTTTAGTTGACAAGATGGGTTAACTTGGAGCTAAGCCGTTCTCGTCAGCCTAGTCTAGCCAGCAATACATTCCGCTAAATTTAGTCTGTCATTCTATCAGTATACATCTGTAGCCATCATTCATAGACGCGAGTTGGAAATAACCTTGCAGTAGCACGCTAACGATTATAACATGTACAGTCAAGTGCTACAATAAACAGGTTGTTCAGCAGTTAGCGTCGTGTCATTCATAAAAAGGGTAGATTATCAGCTAGTCATTTCACAAGTGCTAGCCTTCCTATCCTCATTGCTGGACGTAAACCAGCTGGTGTCAGACCTGACGTAATTCTACCTCATATTAGTAACATCAAGACGCAGACGAAGCCATCACTTGAAGCAAGAAGATAGTGCAAGATGGATTACAAGAGGGTTAGCAAATCCCAAAGGTCAGTCAAATCTACCCCGGGGTCCTCCCACTCGTCAACCGCCCACAAAGTATAGACCACTCGAAACCAGACACCAGACAACTGGTGTCAAGGCGTAAAATACAATCGCGCTATCTGACAATCACATAAAAACATAATGTATTACCCAACAACCACGAAAAGCCGGCAATACTGAAGTATAAGATACCATCTGTACAAGCAATGGTGTAGGTTTAAAAAATAAAGGAAGAATATTGGAAAAAATGAGAAGATACAAAAACCAGATATCAGATTTTTACTAGAGAATTTTGAGGAACTAATTAATAAAGTTTTTTAACTTACTGGATTTATGGTGACTGCTATTAGTAATAGGGATTGAGTCTTGGTTAAAGGAAGGAGTTCTTGACAATAAGGATTTCCTGATGTTTCCTGACAATATCACAGAGACACAGGAGAAACTGATGGAGTAGTATTTATACTAGTTAGTGATGACTACTACAGCTCATGTGTGTTGATAAATGATGAATATTAATTGCTGGGGTTAGTGAAAGGGCAGAAGGCAAAGAATAAGTCTTAGTTGAAAACTGAAGTGGCAGGATGAATGAATAAACTAAGACCATGGCGGAGAAGATGATTTCATATTCCGAGGTGGGAATAAAGTGGTGGCATGAAATGGGAAGGGAATGTAGTCAGAAACAAAACAGATATTTGCAACTACCTTAGTGAGGTAAGGAAGGTTCAAACAAGAGGTGCAACAAAATACAAGGTGAAACAGTATACAGAAAGTTCTCTTCATACACTTGATGAAAATTTTGTGGAGTCTTATGCGAAAAGGGTACAAGTGATGGAGATGCAGTTCTTATGGACATGAAAGGGGTCCAGAAAATCAGTAATCAAGGAAGAGGGTGGGTATAGGTGTAATTATATAAATAAATATTGGTACGGTCTGTGAAATCGTATGGATTAGACTAAAAGTAGCTAGGACTAAACTTGTAATAGGGTCTTCCTATCGTCCACCAGATGCAGATGTAGGTGTTGCCAAGGCCTTAAGAGATAACGTAAGTAATTTAGCTCGTCAATTTTCGGATCATGCAATAATACTAGGGGGTGATTTCAACTTTCCGTATATTGACTGGAATAATTACGCCCACGTTACTGGTGGCAGGGATAAAATATCCTGTGAGATTATTCTTGACCTTTTCTCAGATCTTAATCTTGAGCAGCTCGTCACTGAACCAACACCGCCACAACGATAACGAAAACATTTTAGATATTCTCGTTACAAATTGGCCTGAATTAATCACGGACGTTTCTACCACCACGGGAATAAGTGCTCATAAAGCTGTAATTGCTACAGTAAAATTAATAGTCGCGTGCAAAAAGAAAAAGAAAGGGTCGTTTATAGGTTCGAAAAGGGCCCAAAGGAGAGTTGAAGAACGTTTTTGAGGGATAATTACATTACCTTTATAGGCGGGAGAGGCTCGGTTGAAGAGATGTGGCTTCGATTCATAAATATAGTCAGGGATGGTATGGACTTACATATACCGAAAAGGACAATCAGGGATGGGAACGATCCCCCGTGGAATACACCTGAAGTTAAAAGGTTACTTAAAAAGAAAAGGAAGATACATGCACGCTCAAGAAGGACGATGTATAGGAGTGAGTTAGAAAAGCTAGCTGAGACAAGAGGACAGGTCAAGAATGCGATGTGCGAGGCCTTTAATGACTTTCGTTGCAACTCACTTTCCAAGAGCCTCATTGAAAATCAAAAGAAATTTTGGTCGTATGTAAAAAAAAATAAGTGGTTGTGACAACAATATGCCACTTTTACTACAAGACGGTCTTGAAGTTGATGAAAGCCGCGACAAGGCTATTGTATTTAACACCGAATTTAAAAATTCCTTTCACTGACGAAAACATGGAAAACATTCCCGTTTTTCCACGGCATGTTGAATTTGAGATGGATCCAGTACAAATTGATAGTGTAGGTATCATAAAGCAATTAAAGATCCTGAAGTGGGGGAAAGCGCCGTGTCCCGATGATATAACAGTAAGAGAGTATTTCCGGAATACGCGGAAGAAATAGAACCATTTCTGTCAGATATATTTCGTAAATCTTTAGAAGAAAGAAAAGTATCTTCTGACTGGAAAATAGCGCAGGTGATTCCCGTTTTCAAGAAAGGAGATCGGAGAGATCCTAGGAATTATCGACCCATATCTCTAACCTCTGTTTGCAGTAGAATTCTGGGGCATGTCATATGCTCTAACGTTATGAAGTTTCTAGATGAAAACGAGTTACTTACAGCAAACCAACACGGATTTCGGAAGAACCGATCGTGTGAAACGCAACTAGCTTTATTTTCGCATGATGTAATGAAAGTTATTGATGCAGGATCACAAGTTGAAGCTATTTACTTGGATTTTTGGAAAGCTTTTGACTCTGTACCACACAACCGACTTTTAACGAAGATTCGAGCGTACGGTATATCTGATCAGATTTGCGAATGGATACGTGATTTTCTAACTGGTCGGTCACAGTATGTCGTTCTAGACGAGGAAGCCTCTTCTAACCTGGATGTTACTTCGGGTGTTCCTCAAGGTGGTGTAATAGAACCACTTCTTTTCTAATTTTTATAAACGATCTCGGTGACAACGTTAATTGCAGGATGAGATTTTTTTGCTGATGATGCACTTATTTATAGGGAAGTGAGGTGCTCCGACGATTGCTTAGAAATTCAGCACGATCTGGATGTTATTTCGGAATGGTGCCGTAAATGGCAGCTTACACTTAACTGTAAAAAGTGCAAGGCAATGCACGTAAGTAATAAAAAGACCCCGTTTGCTCACGAGTACAAAGTTAACAATTCAGTTGTTGAAACTGTGGATTCCCTGAAGTATCTAAGCGTAACAGTACAAAGCAACTTGAAGTGGGACTTGTACATAAGTTCCGTCGTAGGCAAATTTAATTCTAAACTACGATTCATAGGTCCTATTTTGAAAAGTTGTAATGCTCATACAAAGGAAATAGCGTACAAAACACTAGTGCATCCGCATTCGGAGTACTGTTGTGGAATTTGGGATCCGTATCGCAAGGGATTGATTGACACGTTAGAGAAAGTACAGAGGAGAGCCGCTCGATTCGTGTCTGCTGATTACAGTCTTTACGTAAGTGTCTCAGAGCTGATACGTGGGTTGGGCTGGGATTGTTTGGCGGACAGACGACGTCGTTTTCGTTTGAATTTGTTGGAGAATATGCGAAAACATTTATTTTACGAGTACAACGAAATACTTCTTCCGCCAACCTATTTAGGTCGCAATGACAGGAGGGATAAGATTCGAGAAATAAGATGCCATACTGATTCATTTATGTATTCCTTCTCTCCTCGTTCTGTTCGGGATTGAAATGCACTGAATTAGGATTGGTGCTTAGCACCCTCTGCCACCCACAGTATTTGTGATTTACAGAGTATAGATGTAGATGTAGAATTATAACATGGTAAGGGTGTCAGAACTGAGGAAGTATTTTTGATGTATTTATGTGGAAGGAAGACACCAGGGTACATAATAAGAAACACCCTGCAAACTGGAGACGGATGAAGATGATGATGAATAAGAAACATGTGTTGCTGAAGGCAGACAGTGAAATGTGTTTAGATTCTTGAATTGGTAGGATATCAAAGTAATTATGAGGTCAACCTTAGTTTGTATAGTGAGTTGATTGTAAGTACTCATTCAAAATGTAGGTATAGGACATTACTGACTAGGTGTAATACCTTGTAAATTAGTGTTGTGTAGTATAAGCAATTTCAACTTATGTGAAAGTACCGACTATGACTTTTGTCATCAAGCTGCTGTTTAAAATTTCCATAAACATCTCACAATTGCAGAATTTACATTGACCAAAGCATGTCTAATAAATTTCCAGTACACTGCCACAAATTCAGAACTAAATTCAACTAAAATATCAAACAACTATAATTTGGTGAAATCAACAGCTTGAGTCATTTGCAAGATACTGTCAATCAGGTTATCAGGAAAAAATACCGACAAAACAGCTAGACATAAATCACTGTACATTACACAGAAAACAAAAGGTTTTTAGGTGTTTGACAACGATAACAAAAAAAATGAATATTGCCAAGTAGCAGAAATACCTTTTCAAGCCACAGAGTTAAGATTTTAACGGGTCTACTGGAGATCGCGATTCCGCTACAACCAAGGGCGTATCCAGCATCACGGCTAGAGGAGGGCAAGATTTGAGCTAGGGAGGGGCAACTCCTATTTGTTACGAGGAAGTGGGGTTGGGCACTGAAACATGACGATTTCTTACAAAATGAAACTCAAACCTATTGAGGAAACTATTTTTTTTATTGATTAATATAGTAATCCAACCACGTAATCTAAGGACCTACCATGTAGTAAATTAAGATTGTAACTCAGTTATAGTTTATGTAAACATTAATCGTCTAGGATTCTTAGAAAATTTTTCGATTTCTTTCTCAAAATCGCACGGTATTCTTTCACGAAATTTCGATGCACATTCATCAGGCATAATCCAGTCAATCTTTTCTCTCACAAAGTGCTGTTGAGCCAGTTCATCACTCCTCGAAGCGTACTGAAGGCAATTTATTTCCTTCTAGGGAGGCAGGAGCCCCCCCCCCCCCTGCCCCTCGTTGGATACGCCCATGGCTACAACAACATTCATTACTATCGTTGGAAAACTGCTGTAGTCAGTCGCAAGACGTATTATTTTCAAGCAGTATTTCCCTTTTAATAGAGCCTGGATCATTATTTTCAATCAGAAATTAATTGGACCGGCATGAAACCGTTAAATGTACTTTGAAAGAACTTTTAGTTGCGTCTTGCGTTTGACCACTGCAGTATTATGATGACAACTGGCGAAATCGCGATCTCCAGTAATCCCATTTTCACACCGATTCATTATAATAATAAAGTAATAAAATAAATATAAGCAATGTATTCAGCTCAAAATTTAAATTCTTCAAAACATTCACAGTTTGTGAAACGAAATTTTATTCCATGAAACAAGACATATTTAAACGTACAAAAGTGAGCTATACATTTCCTGCACTCATCAACAGACACGTAAATGTTACGAACCTACCCCTTCCTTAATATACACAGCATTTATTGGCTCCTTCTGTTGTCTTGGGCGAGTAATATAAAACATCAGTTATATTACTGCAAACGCACAACTCCAACAGCTGATAGTGTATGATTGCTGCAAAGATGTTCGATGTTAGAGAGGAATTAGTCCATCCGCATTTTTTGTCGGGGAAGTTCGTTAATTAGGTATACCCAAGATGGCGGATGGGATCTTGCAAAATCTCACCGCAATCTCATTTAAAACGAGACGAGGTCAATATAAATCTCACGCCACCTTTTTAACTCATACCATATACATTATTATAACATGTAATATTTCGTCTTACAAAATCTGTATTAATGCTTAATAAGTATATAGCGGCAAGAAGTAAAATTAGGATTCATTTTTTAAAAAATGCAATAAATGAACACCCCCTTGACGATAAAACTATTTGTATAGGTTTGAAAAGTAGTGGATGGAAGGGAAAAGATGACCATGACCACAAGCTGTCGCTCGATTTTAGGCATTAGGGTGTGGGAAGATTCTCTTTTTTAGGTAAGGGTGTCAAGGATTGGAATGAGTTACCAAGAGAAATGATGAATAATTTACCGAAAACGTTGAAAGAATTTAAAGATAAAATTTGTAGAGGGCAAATGTAGGTGGATGGAGGATAGGGGGAAGATGGGGGTGTCGGGAAATTGCCACCTGAGCCTGTGCTCCATGACAATTAAATTAAATTAAACATTACCCAAGTTCCATTTTACAGAAACGCAAACTATACTATCAGCGGAAATTGAAAAAGTAAGTGAAACCCACAACGATGCGAATATTCAAGGTTCCCAGTACTGCGAAGTAAGTTTATTCCTGTATCTCCCATCCGATACTAAAACAAAGCAACAAAGCTAATATACAAAACATAATTATTATTACTAATCTCGATTGATCTCATGCTTAGAGGGCGATTTTGCTTCAACCTAATTCGGCATTTCATGATTTTTTCCCCCATATTCTTTATACTCCACAATGTTCAGTCACGTGAAGGTCTCTTCTGCACACAAGTCTCTCCTTCTTCCCACCCACTCTCTGTCCACCGCCATTATCCAGTCCTCTACTCTCTTAAGCACATCATTCCACACTTTTTTCAGCAATACCTGACTTGCCTCTGAACGTTTGAAATTCGTTCACTAGTTAAAATAAATTTTTCAAAATATCACTCGGTAATTTATTCCAGTTTGTAACCAAAGGTGTCGGATCCCTATTGCCCGAAACCACACAAACAATAATAACACAGCAGGAGCAGGGCTGCAGCTATGACTCTCGGACCGCCGTTAAGTACTCTTATGCCACCCCCCCCCCCCCCCCGCCTTAAATTTTTTTGTCTTTAATCTTTTTTTTTTTTTCTTTTTTTTTGGGACTCGGAAATTTTAATGCAAAAAGTCAAGTAGCCCCTCTTTTCTTTTATTAAAAAATAATGAAAGATTGCTATTTAGTCAGGCAACCTGACTGGTATGCCCCCTTCTTAGGAGGCGTTCCTTTATGATATGCCCTCTAAGAATGCACGATGGACCGTTTCTACATGTTTTCAGTGCTACAACTACCTTCATAGAATGACTGCAGTAAATGGACATCAGTTTGTAAATGCTACCAACATTCTTGTCGTTGTGTACATTGTATATATTTATGTCTATTATATTAGTTGCTTGGCCATACGACAATTAAATAACGTAATGTTGTCCCCCAGTGATGTGTTTACTTTGACCATTGCTTTTTGTCGGTACCATCGCCAGCACTTGTCATACCATCTTAACGTAGCCAAACAACGTATAGTTTAGACGGGTGGATGGCGGGAAACCAGTAAGAAGTTTTTGACTGGACGGCAATATACAGCAGGCACCCGAGGCGTCGAAACTGTGAAGCCGCGTCAGTATGTGATAATTGACTTATCACCTACCCGCTCCCCTCCCCACCCCTGCCCCTCAGCATTAGAATATACCGTACCTACAATACAGCATTACTAATCAGGACGTATTAAAAGTATATGGAATAATGATTTAGCTGTTTGCCTATTTACGTCCATATTATCAGGAAAAAAAAAAAAAAAAATCTTTTCATATAGTAAAACTGCTATAAATCTTCGCAGAGTATAATTTGTCGTGAACTGCTTATTTATATAATGATGCCGGCCCTGAATGAATAATAAAATGTTTAAGACTGATATTCTAAGGTGTCATGGTGGGTCTGATACAATGTACCTTTCCAAAGATACTGACGGTTGTTGTATTATTGAAACAGGACGGCACTGATCTGCATCTCTAAGTTAGTACAGCAATATTTCTCTACTGCTCTATTATCTGCTGTTTGTCATCTCCATACATGTAGTAACAACAGGCTACTGAGTTGTAAAAACTAATTAATTTGCATCTAGAGAAATCTTATAGGTGATAGATGCTACAGTAATACAAATAAAATACCAAATGAACCCTTAAATAAATATCTAAACCTTTCGAATTTGATGAATTAGAAACGCAGAGGATGTTAACATTCGGATCATATTACAGGAAGACAAATATTTTCGTAAATTTTCTCAGAATTTATGTTATAAAAAATAAGAAATAGGAATTTATGTTTGTAGGGATATTGCTAACACAGTATATGCTCCACCACAATTGAATTAAAATTGAGTAACATTCTTATTACTCGCTTCTATGCTCAGAGTATTCCATCCCTATGTCTCTCCCTCTTTCTGTTGTTAAGGAGCAAAGCTAAGCAAAATAAATTATTTGTTTGTTTCACACTAATTGCAATATTTCTGAAATTCTATGAACTACAAATGTGACTGCACTCAGTCGCTTAAATAGGAGACTTGCACCCACACCCCTACTACAATACATTCATTTTCCATTTATCTCAAAATAAGAGACCGGCTATGTGAGGTGTGAAAATTTGTCAATTTACAGATAAACAATTGCATAACAAAATAATACATACTCCAGAAGATGAACAGTCATAGCACACATGGTACAGTAATTATGTCAACTATATTTACACATACTACTGGCATTTATTTTGAAGACATCTTACAAATAAAATCTTTGATAGAGCGCAGAAATACTTGTCAATTAAAAATTCTTTCAATTTTTTCCTGAATTTAATCTTATCATCTTATAGATATTTAATATATGTTTGGAGATTGCTAACGATATGTGACCCAGGATAAAGTGTCGTGATTCTCGAAAAGAACAAAAATCATGGATAACTGTGCGCATTAGAATATCATGCATTTGTAATAGGTGGGTACAAAAAAAATGGAAATTTGGGTGTGTAGGGGGAAATCCACTGGAACGTGCGCACCTTCACAATTAAATTTTAATTAAAATCTATCAAAGATGCTGAAGGAAACGTGAACCCATTTTTGATACTAGAAGTTTCTCATGAAATTTTTGCCTTGGAGTTTTGTTATTTAAGCTGGTTTTAATATTTTTCAATAATGAATGTTATTATTGGTTATTTTCTATTTATTTAATTAACTTATATTTAATAATTGTATTCATTAACCTGGTGTTTTCCCTTCTATTATGTGCAAGCGATTTTGTAACATCTATGCACCATCTTATTGTTGTACAAAAATGTTGCAGAAAATATGTATTAAATTGAAGTGTTTGGGATACGTGACACTCAGTGTTAAAAATACCGAGATACATCGACGTTTTTGTATCAGTCTCTAAGTTTTCGACTGTCAGGTTGTGTGCTTCTTCATGATTATTATACAGGGTGTCCACAAATGAATATCGGGGTTTTAATGCTTTATAAGATTTATTACATTATCCTTACTGTTATAAATGATATGTCAAATGAAAGAGCAACTCAAACAGTTTTATATACAAGCTTACAAGTGTTCTATGTGGGCACCATTTGTCACACGGCACACATCAAGTCTGTAGCCGAGTTCTTCCCAAACGTTGAGCAGTGTGTCTTCAGTAACTATTGCAACAGCTGCTTCAATCCTCTGTCGTAATTCAAGGAGGTCGGCTGGTAACGGAGGAACATACACACGATCCTTGATGAAATCCCAAAGGTAGAAATCGCATGGCGTTAGGTCAGGTGAACGTGGAGGCCACGCATAGCAAGCTCTGTCATTGGGCCCCTTGCGGCCAATCCAGCGGTCGGGTACAGTTACGTTCAACCAACCGCGTACTTCGTTATGCCAGTGAGGTAGCGCACCATCTTGCTGGAAAATGAAGTTCTCTTGTTCATATTGTTCCAACTGAGGGAAGAGCCATTGCTCTAGTGTATCAAGGTAAGAAGTACCAGTTACAGTCGGTTCATCAAAAAAGAAAGGTCCGTAAACTTTCCGCCGGGATACGGCACAAAAAACATTGATTTTAGGGGAGTCTCGTTGCACTTGTACGATCTCTTGAGGATTTTCTGAGCCCCAGATCCGCACATTATGAGTGTTAACATGTCCACAGAGGTGAACGGTCGATTCAACACTGAAGACAACATGATGTAGAAAATCTTCATCGTCATGTAACAACATTTCGTTAGCGAATTTGGCACGTAAACCATGGTCTGCAGGCTTTAGAGCCTGTAACAACTGTAAACGGTAAGGACGTAGTTGCAAGCGTTTCCTTAAAACTTTCCAAACAGTCGACTTAGAAATTTCTAATTCGCGACTAGCCTTCCGAACAGATTTCTTTGGGCTACGAGTGAACGACTCTCTCACTCGCTCAACAGTCTCTTCGCTAACTCTTGGTCGTCCCGCGCTCTTCCCTTTACAAAGGCAGCCTGTATCTTCAAACTGATGATACCATCTACGGATGTTATTGTCACTTGGAGGATCACGCCCGAACTTAATGCGGAACGCACGCTGCACAGTAACTACAGATTCAGTCTTTGCAAACTGTAAAACACAAAACGCTTTCTCTTCACTAGTCGCCATCTTTGCTACTACCGCATTCTAGCGGATCGCAGCGGAAACATTTCACGCACATGCGCACTAGTGCCAACGAACAAAACTGTTTGAGTTGCTCTTTCATTTGACATATCATTTATAACTGTAAGGATAATGTAATAAATCTTATAAAGCATTATAACCCCGATATTCATTTGTGGACACCCTGTATTTGTTTGATATTTCGCAACCGAGAATGCTATGCACCAAGGATTGTTAGTCCACTGACCTCGTTGAAGCTGTCAATGTAAATTGAAACTCCAATATCTCCTTTACTTGTCTTCTCTCTGCAGCAGTCTTGTGCCTTTTGATTTACCTGCGTTCCCAGTGTTGACTGTATGACGAACAATGGAAATCTAAGCCGTTTGTACTGCACATTGCGATGTATATTTTCCTGAAATGGCAATTAGTGTGGGTATAAGCGATCTTTCACCATAGGCTATGAATGGCCAAACTGCACCATCTCATTTAAGCTGTTTGAATTTCCATTCTTTTTAATAATTTTACAGTATGGTCTTTGGTTCCTAGTTATAGAAGGAGGCAAATTTCCTAGGAATATTAGTGTGGTTAGAAAGTGTACCATAGGACATGTTTAACCTTACCATTGATTTCGTAGTTCTTTAAGCCCTTCTGATGTCAGTTTCAGAATATATATATTATTTCCTGCTTATTTCTCGAGATATACTGTCTCAAAACAGAGATGTTTTGAGTTGAAATTCAGAAGAAAAATTTCCCCAAAGTCAAATTTGATAGACCCTTACGGAACACGACGAGACAAATGGAAAATAAAGAATAATTGTTTTAGATATCTAGTTTAGTTCACGAGATTATACTGTCTCCAAATTGAGGTTGTTAGATTGTGATCTGGACTGGACCAAAAAATTATTTTGCTGTACATACAGATTAGGTGGTTAGAATGAAACGCGGCCTGGATCAGAATAAAAAGTCACCAAAGGCACAACGAACTATACATGTAACTTATTTTTAATATGTAGTTGATATCTAGAGAACTGAGGGAGATATTTCAAAAACATTTCTCTTGATTTTCGATTAGTCTCGTCAATTTATATGAGAATCAATCATCAAATACATCACCATGGTCATTATAGTGCTGCCCACCTCAATACACAAAATTCAATTTAAACTACATTTCTAGCTACAATAACATTGGCAATATTGGCAGGATTCCTAGTTCATGTAGAATAAATTATCACAACTAATTCCAACATATACCGTCAGTATAAACTGCTATGAACTAACGCACGTTCAATAAAAAATTATCACAATTAACTGAAGCATGCATAATACCAAATTCAATGTGCCACAATGTAAACTTGACCCATGTAAATTAGACTTTCAACACTTGTTTGCAATAAAGCTAGTTTTTCAGGTGTAAAGTAGTAACATATGCTGATTGTCTACATTACACCAACAAACATTTGATAACGACATCATCCTATTGATAGCAATGAGTAAATTTATAGCGATAGGCCCTAAAAATGCAGTTAACTATCAGACACTTAAAAAACAAAAATTACAATGTGACTTATTTATGAAACGTTATTCCGGGTTGTATCCTATCTTGTCTGTTTGTACAACCATATGCAACACAATTAGTCATTTTAGAAAACTTTGGAATATTAGAAAATGAAATATTCTCAATAGCAGACACAGTGCAAACAGCCCAATGTTGGGGATTATTACTATGGCCGCCGAGCATGCGCAGTAGGAGACGATTTTTTATATGAGGTTACACAGATTTAGCGTTGTTTCGTCTCTACTATTTTCCTTCCTCCATGTATTACATTTTTGATATACTATATGGCCCAATTTTTTTAAAGAATATCCGTGAATCATTTACTGGTGGTGTCTATGAGCTGAGTTCAAACAAAATAATGTTAAAAGGAAAACTTTCTACTGAATGAGGAGTAATATGCTTAATAAACGCTACAAGCTCTTGCAGCTATGACAAGCATGTAAAAACGTTCATTATGTGAAGCTGTACTTTTGTTCATTTATTGTGAAGGGAAGAATTTTGCGAAGAGAAGTGAAATTGCAGCATATCGATTTGTAAATATATTGATGAAAGGGTTTACATGGAAGCCAAAATTATAAATAAAAACAGTTAAGATCAATTCCTTTATTTGTCTAAATGTAGGAAAAGTAATAATTGAATTTTATTTGTCCATAAATCACATAAAACTACATCCCCATTTATCAGTTCCCATTGAGTTTCTCTTTATACATTTCTTGTTTCTTTATTAATGGCGTCCACAATTGAAAAAATAGGGATAATACAAAAATAGTAATTTCAGTGAAAGCAGAAATCAATTATTTTCCAGTGAAGTAATGGCGCTATACAGTATAGCTTAATACTTGTTTGCGAAGCAAGAATAGAGAAGACATAATAATAAAGGTTTTTTAGTATAGTATAGTATTGGGGAGGAAGGTAATTGTGGCTGGAGGATAGTGTTTGGCTGGATTGGCAGTAACACAGAGGGGATGTCCCACCTTCAAATGCTATTTCGTAAACTTATCTACAAATAAATACAAGTATAATACTTATAATGACGCAAACAAATCATAAGAGAAATTTATGAGACTATAAACCACAAAATAATTTTTAAAAATTATCAAGTAACTTATTCAATAATATATTTTAATTGTGTACAAAAATTAACAATTACAAATTAAATTTTTATTACTTACTGTTAAATACATGATTCAAAAACTATGGTGCAAATTCAATTGTTTGAAATTAACTGACTCAACATTTTTTTCTAATTCAATTTCATTGTGAGGTATATATATATATATATATATCCATTATTGCGATGTTATTGAGTCTATCTTGTAAGTTTGTCAATCTTGTAACATTGTCGATCTTAGGTAACTCTTCAGTTGGCATAAGACCAAAAAATTTCGTTCATTTGAACAGGACGACCTACGAATCGTAAAAGTAGTAGAACGATGCGCACAAACTCTGGTATTAGTCCTCGAGCATATTTTCACACTTTTATAACAATACTTATATTGCCTTTTCAAAAATTAACAAAACAATATCTCTAATATTCAGCAACTTTTCTGGTCTTTCTTTTTTATCGCTCATATTCACGAACTCAGCAGTCTGAGTCACTTGAACGCACAGAAATGTTATGCTGAACCTATTTACAATAGATTGAGTGAAAGGGGAGGATTGTTATTCCAACCCTCTCTCTCGATATCGCCGGCTTAAATAGAGGCCTCAAATGACTACAGCATACCTCGCACATGTACAACGCACGCTCAAACGATGAATTTATGAATATTCATAACTGAACATGCCTGTCTGACCATTCTGCCTCCCTCTAACTAGCTAAATGTATCAGAATGTCCGTGACTCCATCGTCTCTCTTGGTGCACTGTGTTATGAGGAGATGAGCAGCCTGACTGGGACTCTCTCGCTCACTCTGTTTCCCTCAGAGATTTCTCTCTATACATGTCACACACTCTCAAGTTACTGGTGGGTAAAATACTCACGCGGAATATCCTGGGTGGTTACTGTTATACCCACTATGCCCATACTATCCACCGGCCTTGGTGGGAATAAGTGATTCAAAAAGTAAAATATAAATCTTGACATATCTTTCAATAATGTTGGTTGGGCAGAACACTTTGGATAGATGGAAGGGAGAAGTTTCTAATCCACTGTATACTGGAGATGGTAATATGGGTATTTCCAGCGGAAATAATGGAACTAGCCTGTCAAAAACTGTAGAGGTGCTTGTTTCAAAATGGTGAGCTAGTTTTTAAGCCTCATTATGAGTATCACATACAGAATGGGAAAAAGTGAGAGCAAAAAAAATTTTACTTGGATAAATACTGAACAGGTTGATTTGGGAGTTACTGGAAACCAAAAGGCTGATGAAGAAAGAGATCTTTTCCCTTGAAGTATTATTATTATTAATGTAATTGCGATGGAGTTAACACTCTGATGGCAATTACCCTAGTCATCTAATTACCCCTATATATATACATACATACATATATATATATATATATATATATATATATATATATATATATATATATATATATATATAATTATTATAATTGGAATGTTAAATTCCTCCCCCATTAACTTTTCCGATTTACAAATTTTAAATTCGTTCAACGTTACTGGCAAATTATTCATCACTTAGTAATTTGTTCCAATCCCTGACACCATTACCAACAAAAGAAAATTTTCCTACTCCCTTATGCATGAAATCGAGCGCAGGCATGTGGCTACGTTCGCCTTTCCTCTTCCATGCACTATTCCTAATTCTTTGACCAATATTCCTCCAAGCCCCATCACCAACATATGCCCTGTACATTCCCAGCACTCTCTTTACCCTCCACCTTTCCTCCAATGAGTCCAAATCAAGCTCTTTTATCATTTCAGTTACTGACATAATCCTGCGGTAATTTCCACAACAAATCTAGCTTCTCTTGTTTGCACACCATCTTGTATTTGATAACAAAAGTCTGATTCCCAAACTACACTATCATATTCAACCAATAGTATGAATAGAGTTTTGTAACCCAGGTCCGTAACTTCTCTGGTACATCCTCTCATCCCCTACTCTAACACTTTGCTTTCTGGCTTTTAAGAATTCATTTAACCAACAAGTAACTTTTTCATCCAATCGAATAGATCTCAGATTATTTAAAACCATTATATGGCTCACTCTGTCAAATACCTTAGGAAGATCTAGTGCCACACTATCAACTTAACCTCCCTTGACCGATTCATCTGAAATTTCTTGCATCTTATCCCGCCACCTTAGATTCACATGAATATACTTGCCTAGACCATGTTGTCGATCTGAAAACCAGTATCTTTCTTCACAGGTATTTCTGATATAGTTGCATATCAATCTCTTCTTCATTTTGCCCATCACATTGGTGCTGAGAACTGGATGGTTATCACCGAGCGTGGTGGTTAGCGGTAACGCTCTGGCGAAGCAATTGGGACCACGATTGCTCGAATCCACGTTTCGGCCATTCAAATTTTGAGTTTTCAAAGTTTTTCCCTTAAATATCTCCAGGTGAATACCGGGATGGTTCCTTCAAAAAGCCCTGGTTGAATTCCTTCCTGTTCCTTGTCTCCAGTCCATTCCGAGCTCAAATCACATCTCCATCGACGAAACTAAATGCCAGAAACAAAAAAGAAAAATGGGTATTGAACGAAGTGCTAGAAGGTCATTCGTCTAATTGCATAGAGGGTCATGACAATAAATTCGAGCTGATTTCAGATATAAGTTATGTGAAAAGTTTTATTTTGAACTCAAGGGAGCAACATACAAGAAGGATATGATCAGCATTGTGAAGTTTCTGATAAAGCATAAGTAACTGTGAATAGAAAATATAATGGAAAATAAGTTGTATCGCAAATAATAACAATAATAATATCAAATCATTTCAGAGCCGAATTCCTCTGAAATAGGCTATCTAAAGACTTAAATGATTACCGGGAAATTTGTGCATTTAAAAGTCCTTTATCGATTGATGCATTGGTGCAAGTGGAGAATTAGAACGTCTACAGTTAATTTTGGAATATATTTACAAATAAAAATATAGTTGATCATTACAGCGTTGGTGTCATTTAATATGAATCATATATAATTTTATATTCCGAATGAGGCGCCAAAGCAAATGTAAAATCATTTATGCGACAATCTGGTTCTCTCCAAGTTTTTGTGTATGTAATCTGTTATTCAGAATGATTGTAATACTCTTCTGTGGGATCTAATATTATTGTTTATTTGTTTATTATTAAATTAACGCTTACTTATTTAGCTATTGAATTCAACATTTTTCCCTACTGTTTAGGTCAAGCGATCTAGTAGTATCTATGCAACATCTGTAAGAAAATACATCATTGCATAAAACAAGTCAAGATAAATGAATAATTCTAACAATGTTTCTGTGCCTGAATTCTACCGTTTTGCATGGATTTAGAATTTATCAAAGATAAATTATATTATTATATTTATTTATCATGCTTTTTACTTTTGAGATTCATCCAGGTACTAATTTTTCCACCCATAGGGATTAAGATGTGTAATAATATCTTTGTATGTCTCCATTCAAGATAGAGGTATCGTTTGCTGCGAACGATTACAAAGTTTATAAACTCTGTTGCTGTATTTTTGTGTGGCGAAATGAAAATTTTTGTCTTAAGTTTAATTTGAATTCGGTTGTCATGGTAAGCATTCTGAATTCTTTCATCATTTGTAAATTGAAAAAGGAAGGTGTTTATCTTGTGTTTAATAGTACTAATCAAACCTCAGTAATGTCGGACCAATCAACGTCTCAGATTTCAATAAGTTAAGCCATTTACAATATTTTCTATCCGAATGCCGTTAGCCGTTTTAAAACGGTTAAAACTGAATTTAAATACCGCATTTAACTGATTTGGTTTAATGAGATCGATTTTTTTTCAGATCGTGAAATGTGTATGTATTCTTGAGCTATCATTGAAATCAGTTATAACGTTAGGTGGTACTGCACCCTGGACCACTTGTAAATATTATTTCTTGCTTCAGCTTACCGATGATAATATTTATTTGCTTGCGTGAGTGAAATAATCCTGTTGTCTGTGATTCGTGCATCTGAATGTATTTTCACGCGTATTACTAACTAAGCAGCCGGTAACGAAAATATTAATAACATTTCGTAAGTACAGCTTGAATTGCTAAAATTTCAATATTGAATTTAGCTATAGCCCTGTTTTATGGGTGCCTTATTCTGAACGACGTTTACTTTGCATTAAGTATTTACATCTGTATCGCAGCCTGTTTCAGTATGAATGAAATACGCAAAGGGCAATATCGTAGGGTGGTGAAGGGAAACTGCCACCAGAACATGTGCTGCATTTTCAGTAAGTTTCACTAAGTTATTTAGTTATTACCGTGCAAATATAAATTCCACATTCTTGTGCAACGTGTTGTTGTCAGTGTGTTTTATATATTGCAGAAATTGGGATGGAAAATAATATGAAATGTGATGCTTTTGATATGGCGTAGGCACCAAATTGCGCTGCAATCGGCGTTGTTAGATGCTACAACCAAGCCTATGAGATAATTGTTTAATCATCTTCTCCATTTTACCGATAAATGACTTTCAATTAAGTAAGTGCCTGTGAAACACGGTTAATTATAAAACAAATTCTGGACGGAATTTTGGATGGTAAAGGAAACCGGTAGTATCGAATTATTACACGGGACTTCCAGGTTTTCGATTACAAAGGGTAATTTGATTTCCGAATTCACGTACAGTAGTTTTAACTTGTCTCATAATCCAGCTAACGTAATCCTGCTGCTATAGGAGATGCACAAGGTTCGAGAATACATGTTCACCAGGCACGCAAAACTGATATGGCAGAAATAATGTGGACCTAAATATATGGTGACGCATAGTAACAGTAAATCACACAATACGTTACGCTCAAAGACCGAAAGACCGCGAGAAAAATGACAACAATCTGTTATGGTTTCTATAAAACGGTAACAACACGTCATTCACCTTATAAAACTTACAAAAAACAGCCGGAATGTGTAGTGGCTAACTCAAAAATGCCACAACGCTAAATTCACGACTGGTCCAGGTAGCATTCTCCACACATGACAACTAACATTTGCAATTGAGAAGAAACACAGAATAAGTGTCTACTACCTGAATGATATGATCACCTGCTCAGTGCTGGAAAAATAGTCATTCAAATGGGAGGATTTTGCTATACATTGCATAAACTGTATCTTTTACCCATATCCTTGGTACATGAAAAATATAATTGGAAATACTTTTGTGAATTGTAAAGAGGATAGAGATATGGGTTATTATATTATAATAATAATTGATAAAATTACGATGGTGCCAAAACTCTGGTGGCAATCTCTGTACACACCTTTCTTTCTGCTTTCTTCTTCCAAATGTGAAGAAGAGGCCTTCGAATTTTGCCGTCTGGGGAAAAATTGTAGAGCTAAAATAAAAAAATAAATAAATAAAAGGTCGCCAGCTAGCTTAAGTGCGGGGCCCCCCAGGTGGCGCGAGGCCCCCTAGAAGGCGAGCATTTGCTACCTCCTGCCACGTGGTTAATCCGGTACTGCCTCACAACTAGATTTTACTTTAAATTCTTAAGTGTTTTTGGTAAATTATTCATCAATTCTCTTAGCAATTTATTCCAATCCCTTACACCCTTTCCTAGGAAAGAAAATTTTCTCACACCCTTATGCCTGAAATCAAGTGCCAGCGTGTGGTCATGGTCATTGTTGATATAGCAGGTGGCAGATTAAGAGTTACTGAGAAGGAATACAGAACTAATTCACATACTGATAAAGGAAGTATTACCAATTACTCATTGAATTACAACAAATCTTTTCGGATTTGCAGCCGGATTTTATTAAAAAGCGACGTATTCGTAATTGACCTGATGATGGCTGCTGAGCTAGTTGCCGAAAGTTTGCCGTTTTTTAATAAAATCTGGCTGCAAACCCGAGAAGATTTGTTGTCACTTATTCGCCGGGAAAGCCTACACTCACATATACTCAGTGAATTATTTTCATGTATTTAGAACTGATATCATATAATTTAATTTTCTTATAATACTAATCACCTCATGAAATATATATTGATCTATAATTGTATATTAGTATTCTTTAATGTTTTTAAATAATTTAAGAGACAAATTTATTAAAATTTATACCAAAGTATTTAAGAGTATTTTTACAGATCTCTTGTACAGTAAGAATATATAATGTGTAAGTGCATGAATATTTTATTTTTGTATTGGTATTAGATGTCTGCTGTAGTTATGGTTTTTTTAAAAAATTTGAATTTCATTTTTTTAAATACTTTATTTGTATTACATTTTTTCTGTTACTGACTACAAAATATGATAACTAGCATTCATGTTTGGGACTGTGTACCACCTGTAAAAACTGTATATCATTAAAAAACAGAGCTATTAATTTTAGGACCCTAAAACATTTGGAGCTGACGGTACTACTTGTGATATTGAGATCAAAGATGACCCTTTCACTCTGGAGATTGTTCCAAAGTTAGAAATGGTAAGTACGGTATTATTATTATGAGTAAGATGTTTGGGAACTCTTGGTATTAATGCTTAATTGTCACTGGTGACAAGCCATATAGTTTCGTGACAAGTTTTTTTATGGCACCATTTAACTGAATACCTGTGCATATTACGTTGCAGTGTTACACCCGTAAGAGTCTCACTCACTCATAAGGCTGCATCATTTTGATAGTTGAAAAGTTTTATGTCCCAATAAATGGCAAATAGTTTTACACTCATACAAAGTTCACTTGTGAGTATCAAAATATTGTTAAGTTTGTACTCCCCATAATTTCCTTGAATATGATTCTATTCAACTGATTCAGGGTCAGGTTGTGCTGAATTCTGAAGGTATTAATTAGTTTGTGATTTCAGATGCCATCCATTCATTTGTTATCTTATTGACATTATCTGAATTTTGTAGGCATTCATAAAAGTTTTTTTCAGTAGTAATATCTGCAAAAAGCATCATCTAATGCCTGATTATTGTAAACAATAATTGATGAATCACAACAGAGCCATAAATAGCTGAAATGAGAATACTGAAGAGTTCTAATACCTGCAGAAATATCATTTTCCTTTAATAGTTTGATAAACATATACACTGTTCCATTAATTATGATATTCTAATCTTTAAAACCAATATTACCAATCTAAGTACAACATAAAAGTGTGCAATTCATTTCACGGTTTCTTATTTGAACAGCCACATAATATTAATATTTAGAAAATATTCTTTAAAATAAATAAATTGTGTCAGTACTGCTATGTATCTTTGAGGATATAGTTTATAGTCCTAAATGAAATGCTCTTATTTAACGTACACAAAGCAATATTTCAGTGTCCACATTCTGAACTACCTATTTGTGAACTCAGCTGACAAGATTGTAGAATAAGTCTCATGTGTGAAAAATCAACTTTTGTCTATTCAGATTTCATGGTTTATGGTCATAAAGGAATGTTTTTACTATAACACTCCCAATCAGTTCAAACAATTAGGAAGGTGTTTTACATACTTTTAATTTGTAGATTTGGGTACGGCTTTTTATGAAAGTACTGATTGTTTCTAGTATTTTTTTAAAAAAGTAAATATTTATTAGTTAGCATAATTTGATTTTTGTTTTATTTAGGAGCTAGACTTGATTTTTACATCCAGTGGCGTAGCTAGCCTGGGTCACACCCGGGGTGGATATCGATTGTGTCACCCCTTGAAAACTTAAATTCAATGTTAAGTAAAATACAGTAACTTGTAAGTGTCAAATATGATATTAATATAACGTAATTAAATACATATTCATTGTTTATAAAAATAATAGTTTGTTAAAAACAATAATATAACATTTAAAAGATACACAAATAACCTAAAAATAATTGCTTTCTCAATCTCCTCTTCCTAGCTTTAACACTTGCAAACTCGTAAATCACATCTTCACATCTCATATTCAATAATCAATATGGCAAGATTTTAGCCATGTGTTGCTCATCGGTGATCGAAAGTTTTTTTAGATTAATTTTAACTCCTCTGAAGTTCGGGCCTCACTGTTGGCGCTCACTCGATCGAAGTTTGTCCAAAAGACATGGCGTGTCGGCCGATACTCGACCGCATTGGATTGGTTTATGTTTTGACGGTGCAGACCAGTGTCGTCCTGCTGGATGTGGAGAAGCGAATAAAGAGTTCGGAAAAATTCCCTCCCCTTACGATCAAATGTGGATTTCATGTTATAGTACGCCTTAAAAATGGTGTCTTTTCTCCATGTTCATCAGATGTTCGTAAAATGTAGGAAGAGTCTTAACATCTTTGCAATAAAAAAATCAAAGCTTTGCCAAAGTTTAAGATCAATTTTAAGACGCACAAAAATTGCAGCCGAGATCCGCATTTGTAATGGGAACCACCCACACCCGAATCACACGTCGTAACCATCTCAGTCACCAGACTAATCTAGAAGTACTGAAAAATAAATATTCAAACACATAAAAGTAGATTCGTGTTTCTGGATAGCAAAAATAGATGGTATAGAAAAAGGGTATACTCATTTTATCACGTTTGAAAACTTATTTTTCATTACACCTTCATTAGGTCTGGTGTCTCAAATAGTTACTGCGTGCGACTTGGCTACTGAAGGCCCCGGTTCAAATCCCGGCATTAACTGCAATATTTGAGAGCCTTATTGAGTTTTACCATGGGCAAAGCTTTTATCTGTTAATGCGAAGATTCTAGCACGCTCCGTGGTTCAAATTTCACGTTAATCTGTAGGTGTCGTTTTTATGATACGTGATATGCTATGGTCGGTAAAAGATGACTTAGGCTTGAGGACACCTGCGATTTACTCCATACCGTTTGAATGCGGTAAAGTGTACTCGTATATCGGTCAGACCATCAGAACGATCGAAGAGCGCCTTACCGAACACAAACGACACCTGGGGCTGATGCAACTGGACAAGTCTGCGATAGCCGAGCATGCCTTCGACGAAGAACACAGGATAGAGATCGATAAAACAGCAGTGCTGGCCAGGCCCTCTTCCTTCTGGAACTCGGTCATAAGCGAGGCGTTGGAGATCCGGCTAAATGACAACAACATAAATAGGGAGGCGGGCTCTTTCTGAGCGAAGCCTGGAAACCTATCATTAGCGATCTCCGACGACAGCGTAGCAGAGCCTTTTTTTTTTTTCTTTTTTTTGGGTCACTTTTTATTTCACTTTCAGGGGAAAAACCAGGGCTATGACCATCTAGGATGGACTTAATAGTGAAAAAAAACCTGCGGAGTTCATGTTCTGTGCTGCTCTATGTTTGCTGGTATAGAATACTGAGGGGAACTTTATACTCATGCCAACGTCTCGGCATTACCGTTCCAATCGACTCAGTTTTTTCGTCTCTGGCGTCGTTCAATTTCTTGTGGAATTTTTCTGTTAGATAAAATATTTCGGTATTGATTAAGGGAATATGTGTCTCGTTATGTAGAGTTTCTATTGGTGTATATCTGGGTGCGTTTAGGATCATCCTTAGACATCTGTTCTGGAGTAGCTGGATTTGTTGTAGATTGGTTTGGCTTGCCAGGCCCCATATCTGGCATCCGTACATTAAAAATGGGAGAATAACCGATTTGTATATTCTTATTTTTGTATTAAACTGTAGGTTGCTGCTTCGTAATACTGGTGAAAGGTTGGAAATAATTGCTAGTCCTTTTGTTTTCCTATCTATGATATGTTGTCTAAAAGTAAATTGTTATCCAGTAATATACCCAGGTACCGATGTTCTTTAACCCAGGGGATATTTTGGTTCAAAATTTTTAAATTCTTGTTAATTACTGGCATTTTTTTGTGAAATAGATTCCCGCACATTTTCCAGGATTGATTTTGATTTTATAGTTTCTGCACCATTTACTGATTTCATCTAGTCCTTGTTGTAGGTGAGTAACGTTAAGATCATGTCTTCTTCATGATGTGTACTCTGTAGTGTCATCGGCAAACTGAGCCAGATTCACATAAGGCGGGGTCGGGATTTTGTTTGTATAAACTTTGAAAAGTGGCGGTGCGATAACCGATCCTTGCGGAATTCCAGCTGGAATCGGAAGAATCGAAGACCTCTGTCCGTCAACTTCTACGTAGAATTTTCTGTCGGCTAAGTAACTACCGATGAATTTAATGTAGCAGTGTTTAATAGCCGTTTGAGTCCGTAATTCCTGTATAAGTTTAGCGTGCCAAACCTTGTCGTAAGCTTTTTCTATGTCTAAAAGTACTGCTGCTGTAGATTTGCTAAAGTTAAAAAATTTTGTTATATCTTCTGTAATACGGAGGAGTTGAGTTGTTGCAGTTACGTGGCTTTGAAATCCGAATTGTTCCGGTCTTATCGTCTTTTCTTCTTCGAGACTGGTGTTAATCCTCTTCAGCAGTATTCTTTCTAGTATCTTTGATGTTGACGAAAGAAGACTAATTGGGCGGTAATTTACAGCTTGGCGGTGGTCTTTTCCACGTTTTGGAATGGCTTTAATTTTTGCTACCTCCATGCTGTGGGATAATAACAATTTAGGAGACAGCTGTTAAAGATTCTAGTCAAAAGCACTAAACCCTTTTTCGGCAGGTTTTTCAAATGAATGTTTTTTTATTTTTTTCATGTCCTGGGCTTTTATTTTTTGCAAGATTCTTTATTATACTTCTTACTTCCCTCGGGGTTGTGAGCTCTGGCTGGTCTGCAGTTGGTTGTTGGAGGATTTCCAATGCGTGGCTTTCAGTTTCCTCGGCTTGTCGGATCTCTGCCGGTGTAAGTTGGTACTCCGCTGTGGTATACTGAGATGCGAAGTTTTCAGCTAGTAATTCAGCCTTTGCTACAGGTAGGAAGCAAGGCCCTGCCGGACCATTTATCGCGATGTTCGCTTGTCGAGGTTCTCTTAAGGCTCTAATTAGTTGCCATGCCTCTTTGTTCTGCAACAAAAGGCTTGACATTTTGTCCTCCCACTTTTCAGTTCTTCTTTCTTGTAGCTTAGCTTTTAGTTGCCGTGCGAGTTGGAGGTATTGTCTCTTGTCCCTTGGATCACGGTACCGCTGCCAAAGTTTTCTGTACCTGTTTCGCAGATATCTCAGATCTTCCAAGATGGCTGGAAGCCCCTCTCGTGATGGTTATCCAAAATGATTGTAGTGGAGGCTCTTCTTTCTGCTTCTAAAACTACCTTGTCGAAGTGTTGTATAGCTGCTTCAATTCGCTCTGTGCTAGAGACATTATATGTGGTTCGTATCTTATTGTGGATAAGTCTAGTAAAGTGATTCCAGTCAGTTTCTTTTACTTTCTTTGGTTTCACGTCAGAGTAGAGCCATCTTTGAATAGTGAGCAGTACTGGGAGGTGATCTGATGAAAGGTCATTCAGAGTTGACAATTCTATGTGTCCGGAAATATCTTTGGCGATTATAATGTCCAGCACGTCTGGTCTATGTCTCGAGTTGAAGGGAATATGCGTCGCTTCTGATGGTCCGATGACTTCTAAGTTCCTGAGATCGCACATTTGTAACAACTGTTCGCCTCTTCTGTTACTTGTTCTTGAATTCCAAATGGGGTGTTTGGCATTAAGATCTCCACCAATTATGACCTTGTTGCCCACAGCCATTATCAGGTCTAGGTCCTGTTCACGTAAGTTCTTATTTGGGGCTAGATACGCAGTGACAATTACTATGTGTCCTTCTCTTGAGTGAATGCACACTGCTGTAGCCTCTAGTTCTATAAGTTGTGGCTTGGTTATTGGAGCGTGTGACAGGTTTTTGCGTATGGCTACAGCTGTGCCTCCTCCTCTTTGTCCCACTCTATCCGTTCTGTAAACTTGGTATCCAGTTAAACGAAAGGTGTCTGTTGGCTGAAGAAAAGTTTCTGTTATTAACATGATGTCAATTTCTTCTCTGTTGAGAAAGGTCAGTAATTCGTTTCTCTTTTTCTTAAAGTTGTTTGCATTCCATATAGCTGCTGTCATGTTTTCAGGTAGGGTGTTTGCGCCATTATTTCGCTATGGCAAGACTAGTAGTTTTTGCAATCCTCGTGCTTTTTTCCTTTTAACCATTGTTTTTTAAGATTTTGAAGAATTTTTCCATTTCTGAACCGAAAAAACTGGGTATGTCATCGGTTTCGTCCTCTGTTGATTCATTCTTATCTCTCTTGTTGTGTTGGCACTTCTTTTGGCGGTCGTCATCGGATTCGTCTTCCATATAATCATTACTATCTTTCATCTTCTTCTTTTCTGATTTTTCTTTTTTTTTGGTCTTGTCCATTTTTATTTGCACACTTGACACATCGGCTTGGAAGGTAGCAATAATTTGAAGAATATCCGTGCCTCTGGCATTTGGTACATTGGGGTGGACCGTTCTGAGAACGATACCGTTCTATTTGGACTCTCATATAAAGGATAGCTCGTTCGTTGTAGATTCTGTCCGAGTGCTGGCCACTTGGCAAAGTTACAGTGTATATTGGGAGGGGATGAGCTCCCTTGTCTCCTGATTTCGCTTTTTAAATTGATGGACCGCTTGAATATCGTAGCCTTTGGCTCTGAGATCTTCCTCAATTTCTTCTGTTGCTATGGAGGGTGGTAGTCCTTTAATAACAACTTTTAGAGGCCTGTCTTCTTGAATCTGATAGCTGTAATGGTTGATACTGCTCTTCTTAAAGAAGTTCTGGATGATTAAGTGGTCTTCTTTGGATTCCGCATAATATTTAATGCAATCTCCTCTAAATACGCCTTTCAGTTCTCCAGTTATCATGCTCTTTAGTCTCTTGTTCAAATCCGTGTAATTCATTTTTCCAAATACAACGATTGGGGGAAGGTGTTGTTTTGGTTGGGCCGTGGTTTCGTTGGAAGTTGCCAGCTGTTCTTCCAAGGTTTCATTTGTTTTTTCTGGTTCTGTGTCATGTTCTTCACCAAGTATTTCAAACCTATTATTGGTTGTGATTTTGAAGGGTTCCCTTGATTTGTTAGTTTCTTGGTATAGTCTTTTTGGAGTACTTTTTCTTCTATTTCTATGTTTGGATGTTTGTTGTTCCATTTGAATGTTTCTGGTAGCTAGGCCGTTTTGACAGTTCTCACAATCACTATTTTCGTCATATTTTTCAGACTGGCATTTTTCTGATTCGGTATTTTCGTTCACTTCTTCTTGGTCTTCACTTTCAGTCGATCCTAGGTATTCTTCGTTGTTAACGTCTTCATATTGGCTGATGTTCATTGGTGGTTCAGTAGCTTCAGCCCAGTGTTGTTGCCGTTTATTTGCTCGTCGGGGCATGTTGCATAACACTGTAACAACATACGTTTGTGCGTGGTACCTAACAGAGAGTGTTGATCTGTACCCTTAGTTATCAACGCTTGCGCTCGGGGGTTCCACTCCACTTGGGAGTGGACCGTGGAGCGGTAATTCCCTGATTCTAAGGTGGTTTGACTAAGTACTTGCTTGATAACGACGCAACACGAACTGTAGAGGGCCCGGCTAAGCCGGGTCCGCGATGGCCGAATACGAGCAAGGCCCGCAACGGGGCTGCCAAAACTTGCGTGGTCTCGCAGTTGGCCGAATACGAGCTAGGCCCGCTACAGAGCTGCCAAAACTTGCTTGGTCTCGCAGTTGGCCGAATACGAGCTAGGCCCGCTACAGAGCTGCCAAAACTTGCTTGGTCTCGCAGTTGGCGGAATACGAGCTAGGCCCGCTACAGAGCTGCCAAAACTTGCTTGGTCTCGCAGTTGGCCGAATACGAGCTAGGCCCGCTACAGAGCTGCCAAAACTTGCTTGGTCTCACAGTTGGCCGAATACGAGCTAGGCCCGCTACAGAGCTGCCAAAACTTTCGTGATCTCGCAGATGGCCGAATACGAGCTAGGCCCGCTACAGAGCTGCCAAAACTTGCGTGATCTCGCAGAAGGCCGAATACGAGCTAGGCCCGCTACAGAGCTGAAAAAACTTGCTTGGTCTCGCAGTTGGCCGAATACGAGCTTGGCTCGCTACAGAGCTGCCAAAACTTGCGTGATCTCGCAGATGGCCGAATATGAGCTAGGCCCGCTACAGAGCTGCCAAAACTTGCTTTGTCTCGCAGTTGGCCGAATACGAGCTAGGCCCGCTACAGATCTGCGAAAACTTGCGTGATTTCGCAGTTGGCCGAATACGAGCTAGGCCCGCTACAGAGCTGCCAAAACTTGCGTGATCTCGCAGTTGGCCGAATACGAGTTATGCCCGCTACAGAGCTGCCAAAACTTGCGTGATCACGCAGAAGGCCGAATACGAGCTAGGCCCGCTACAGAGCTGCCAAAACTTGCGTGATCTCGCAGATGGCCGAATACGAGCTAGGCCCGCTACAGAGCTGCCAAAACTTGCGTGATCTCGCAGAAGGCCGAATACGAGCTAGGCCCGCTACAGAGCTGAAAAAAACTTGCTTGGTCTCGCAGTTGGCCGAATACGAGCTTGGCTCGCTACAGAGCTGCCAAAACTTGCGTGATCTCGCAGATGGCCGAATATGAGCTAGGCCCGCTACAGAGCTGCCAAAACTTGCTTTGTCTCGCAGTTGGCCGAATACGAGCTAGGCCAGCTACAGAGCTGCCAAATCTTGCTTGGTCTCGCAGTTGGCCGAATACGAGCTAGGCCCGCTACAGAGCTGCCAAAACTTGCTTGTTCTCGCAGTTGGCCGAATACGAGCTAGGCCCGCTACAGAGCTGCCAAAACTTGCTTGGTCTCGCAGTTGGCCGAATACGAGCAAGGCCCGCTACAGAGCTGCCAAAACTTGCGTGATCTCGCAGTTGGCCGAATACGAGCTAGGCCCGCTACAGAGCTGCCAAAACTTGCGTGATCTCGCAGTTGGCCGAATACGAGCTAGGCCCGCTACAGAGCTGCCAAAACTTGCGTGATCTCGCAGATGGCCGATACGAGCTAGGCCCGCTACAGAGCTGCCAAAACTTGCGTGATCTCGCAGAAGGCCGAATACGAGCTAGGCCCGCTACAGAGCTGAAAAAACTTGCTTGGTCTCGCAGTTGGCCGAATACGAGCTAGGCCCGCTTCAGAGCTGCCAAAACTTGATTGGTCTCGCAGTTGGCCGAATACGAGCTAGGCCCGCTACAGAGCTGCGAAAACTTGCTTGATTTCGCAGTTGGCCGAATACGAGCTAGGCCCGCTACAGAGCTGCCAAAACTTGCGTGATCTCGCAGTTGGCCGAATACGAGTTATGCCTGCTACAGAGCTGCCAAAACTTGCTTGGTCTCGCAGTTGGCCGAATACGAGCTAGGTCCGCTACAGAGCTGCCAAAACTTGCTTGGTCTCGCAGTTGGCCGAATACGAGCTAGGCCCGCTACAGAGCTGCCAAAACTTGCTTGGTCTCGCAGTTGGCGGAATACGAGCTAGGCCCGCTACAGAGCTGCCAAAACTTGCTTGGTCTCGCAGTTGGCCGAATACGAGCTAGGCCCGCTACAGAGCTGCCAAAACTTGCGTGATCTCGCAGTTGGCCGAATACGAGCTAGGCCCGCTACAGAGCTGCCAAAACTTGCGTGGTCTCGCAGATGGCCGAATACGAGCTAATCTTGCAATGCCTAGTAGATTCCCCTCTCGCCTCGGAGTCCGTCGGGTCACACACCTCGCTTAACGTCTCTTGACAGCGAGGTATTTAGAGACGGAAAATGATGGGGGGCAAGGAATGGGAAGGAATTAGGCCATGGCCTTTTTGAAGGAAGCATCCCGGCATTCACCTGTAGTGATTTGGGGGAACCATGGAAAACCCAAATCTGGATGCCCGGAAGGGGATTCGAACCGCCGTCCTCCCGAATGCGAATCCTCTTTCGGTTTCTTTCTTTGGCTATGATATGATTAACAGCACAAAGCCTGATTACATGAGATATGAAGGGAAAGGTTTCATTAAACTGAATATCAGTTGTCATACATTTTGATATCACAGGCATTTTTTTATTATTATTTTGCCACTGGTTTTTATATCCATCACTATCGAATTTATGTTTACTTTATGCGTTATATACGATTTCTAAACCTTCTTCCTGTCAAATTGTATCAGCGTCTTCAATATTTGCGGTAGAAGGATTTTTCATCCACTCATACATCTCGAATTTCAAAATATCTTCATATCGTTATTCCATGTCTAAAGTTTGTTGAGGAGGGTACTGAATCTCCGGAGTTATTGTCGTTTATAGATAATAATTCAAGAAATTGTTGAAATTTTCTTCTCAATAGATTGTAACGCAGTAGTTAAAAGTTTTCAATAAATAATGACACACAGAACATTTTGGTAACCTATAAGAGTTTTATTAGCTCCTTGAAGGTGCAAATCAACATCATTAAATCTATTTTAAAAAATCTTAATAAGTAAATTTTTTTAAAAAATAAACGAAAGCGTTTCACTATTGCATGAAACCCCTCCCGCCCACCCCGAAAGCTGTCACGCCCACTAGTCATCCATGAATGAATTCTTGCGAGAGTGTAAACGGCAGTTCTTGTCAGCGCTCGTGCACGAGGCGCGAGGCGAAGCGCGAGGTGAGGGTGTAAATGCGGCTGAACAGAAACACAATGACAATCTACTACGTGATGGCCAGCGACTGGTAGCAGCGACTGTAACTACAATTTCAAAATTTTCCGTTAGCGCAACAGGACAGCGAAAGCGAATCGCTGCTAAATCTACGCAATACTTTGGTGTTATTTGGTAAAAGAATGGCATTTCAAAACAGTGCTTGCTAGCACGACACGCTAAAAAGTTAGACTTTTGTAAGTACTGTGTTGTTTAAATATCTTAAATATTTACAAGAACGACTTCAAAAAAATTTAATAAGCACAACTTAATATTAATTGTGTATAAACCTAATAATACAAAGTCAAATTCAAGGTCTATTTCAAACTGCTTGCTCGTATTGATACTGTTCTTCCTTCTCTCCACTACCCTGTCCATGGCCGAATTTCTTCCCGTTCCTTGTCCCCCGTCCTTTCCCGCCTCTAATCATCTCGATGTCGACGAGGCGTAAAGGCATAATAAAAAAAAATGCTCCTTCAGTTACATGCTTCCATTTTGAAAGCTGTAGTGTTTGTATAATGTAATAAGGGAGCGTCCGTAAAGTACCTATCTTGGTCTAGGGGGGAGGGAGGGGGTAGGTTCCAACCCAGGCCACGTAGCTTTCAATTCATATTATTTCTCACAATTAAAATGTATTACAGAATACTCAACAGAATGTAAAAATTTATTTCCGCCATTTAATTATCTCTGAATATAATTTACAATAGTCTTACAAGAAAAAACAGTACAAAATGTCTTCTGGAATCGAAATGGGGAAATGCTATTTGATACTGTTTTATGGACGCTCCCTCTTCGATGCTGAACTCATTAAAGGAGAGAACGGACTGGAAATAGGGAACGTGAAGGAATTCCGTCATAACTAACAAAAAGAATACGACAAATCAGTTGTTGACATGGTAGATTCCACGAAGTATTTGCGAGTAATAAATAGTACAAAACAACATGAAATACGACCTGCACATAACTTCCGTTGTGGGTAACGATAATTCTAAATTAAGATTCATAGGCCGTGTTTTGAAGAATTGCAACGGCCACACTAATTCTCACACTAATTCTCGTATGTCGTCATTTGTATTATTGTTGTGGAGTTTGGGTTCCTATTGCAAGGGACTGATTGACTCATAGGAGAGGGTACAGAGGAGAGCCGCTCGATTCGTGACTGCTAGCTACAGCCCTAATGCAAGCGTCACAGAATTAATTCATAGATTGGGCTGGGACGGTCTGGTAGACAAATGACGTCGGTTTCGTCTGAATTTGCTGGCGCACATGCGAAATTCTTCTTTCATTTACGAATGCAGTGGAATGCTTCGTACAACAAACTATTTAGGTCGTAATGACACTAGGGATAATATTAGAGAAATAAGATGCCGTACTGATGCTTATAGGTGTGTTTCCTTTCCTCGGGCTATTCAAGATTGGAATGCCCAGAGTTAGCTTTGGTGCAAAGCACCCTGCAGAATGTGGCTGTACAGTTAGATGGCCTTGGCTATGGCCTGTTGAAGGAATGGTACCGTCATTCTTATTGAGTGATTTCGGAGCCAAATAAAACTCGAAATCCGAGTGGCCAGATGGGTATTCGAAAGCATGTACCCCAAAATGTAAGGCTGGAGTGGAAAATCAACCAGAAATGATTGAAATTACTTATCAAACTTTTCTCCTGCTAAACAACAATCGTTATCCCTTTGACTGCTATATACACGCGCCGCCTCACCGCCCTGTCTGTGCTCCAGACGTTTATACACGCGCGGCCTTGCCGCCCTGTCTGTGCTCCAGACGTGTATACACGCGCGGCCTTGCCGCCCTGTCTGTGCTCCAGACGTGTATACACGCTAGCCTCTTAGAGGCCTCGTCATTTAGCCATATTTCTACCCAGGGTGGTTAGTTTTTTTCCTTATTCGACACTTGAGCGTTGGCAGCTACGATCTATTTTGTGTTTCTCTTTTCCTTTTAGTTTTCGCTGAGAAAATGGCACGTCGTCGTGTTTGTACAATGGAAGAAATCATGGAGATTCTTACTAGAAGCGACAGTGAATATGATGTCATTGATATGGATCACAGTGATGACCCTTCGACAGGATCTCGAAGTAATAGTACTAAGCCATGTACATCAGCTAGTGAAAAATGACCATTTGTCTCCACAAGTGAAATTTCTTCAGAGAGACGAAAAATGCCAGTTGCAGAGTTTCATCTGTCTCTGGTAAGGGGCATCCATACAATACGTGAGGTGTTTTTCCGGATTTCTGGACCCCTCCCCCTCTTGTGAGACCTGGTTCGCGTGAGACCCCCCCCTCCCTCCCCTAGAAATTGCCCTCAACTTTAAGAGACCTTTATTTTTTTAGGTCTCAACCTTCCAAAGCTACACTTTCGAGGAAATACCCCCCTAAAATCTACTTTTGCGTCATTTGAAGACCTTTTTTTTTTAGCTCTACAGTCCAACAAGACCTCCCTCTCCCCCTTGCTAAGATTTCACCGGAACCCTCCCCCCCTATTTCACGTCACGTAATTTATGGACGCCCCTTTTTGAAGCATATACCAAGAACGAACCTAGCAATTGAAGATGCTCTGATAAAGAATATCGTCAAGGATTTACTGGGAGACATTTTCCAAATGTCATTCATATTGAAAATTCTAAAAAGAGCACGCCAATGCGTATATGCGCTGTATGTTCTAAACAGAAAGTTCGTCGAGAAACCAATGCAGAACATGTAATGTACCACTGTGTGTTATACCATTTTTGAAGGCTTATCACACAAAAAGAATAATTAACCATGTGTAACTGCAGAGTAATAATTATATTACATTTATACGCGACTAAAACTAAACAAAATATAAAAACATATTTTTAACTTGCCAGTGGCGGTCCATAGCCGGGTCAAAAAGGTAGGAAAATATGTGCAGATTTTGTGAAAGGTATTCGGAAAGGTATTCTTTCCAGATAAATTACTACGCTCACAAACAAAAAACATTTCAGTTGCTGTAATATCTATTTAATATATGAAGTACCGCATGTTTTCTTACGCAGACATTCACTTTTAGAGGAGTTTTAAACTGAAAAACTTTAGATGTTATATTAACAGCATTTATTTTGAATCTGGGGTTTCTAATCGCCGAGCGACAGCAGAAGAACGTCACACACAACGCGCCATACGTAGTCAGTACACAGCGGTCCGGTCGAATGCGGCATTCCAGCGCAGGTAAACAGCTTAGGCGTAAACAAAGGAGCACTCAGCGAGAGCTCTGCCGGGCAAACCGTAGCAGTTAAGGGTTATTATCAATTAAGGAATTGCCTATCAGAGAAATTTTGTACAAAATAAGTATTCGATATAAAACATGAGATGGCGAGGACACATAAGGAAGCCAGGTAGAGGAACAACGTAGACAGGAGTTTTTAACGATATACCTCAAACTGGGAATACTGTCACTTTTTCAGGGTCGCTACGATCTCTCAGCAGAAAAACAGCTGAAATATATATATATATATATGGAATCTCTGCATATTATCTGACGCAATTAGTCCAGTATTTAATTGATCTTTACAGCTATTGTGTGAGATGGATATGGGATTATTGTTCATTGGATGAATATCATTGTAGTAAGAGTGGAGGCTTTCTCAACGTTGTAAATAGATGAAATTTTCTCTCTCTCTTTTTTTTACGCCTTGTCAACGTCGAGGTCATTAGAGGCGGGATGGGACTGGGGACAAGGAACTGGAAGGAATCAGGCCATGGCTTTTGAAGGAAGCATCCCGGCATGGGCCTGGAGTAATTTGGGGAAATCATAGAAAACCCCAATCCGGATGTCCGGACGGGGATTCGAACCGGCGTCCTCGAGAATGCGAGGCCAGAGCGTTCACCCGCCGCGCTCGGTGAAATTTTCTCTGGAAACTAGCCTAGTGAGTTAGTTTGTCAAGTCCTTTGAGAATGGTGGTAGAGGATATGACCGCCGAAACGTCATGTCATAGAAATGTATTCACTAGTTTACAGAGAATATTTCATCTAGTTTTTAGTATTTCAAAACCTATCCTATAATGGCTACCTTCCTTTACCACAATGATCCAGACAGCTATAGTCATCTACGCATGCTACTTCCGTTTTATTAGTAGGTACCAACTGATCGATAGGTTTAATTTATTTATGTAAATTTATTCGACATGACATTTGTGCCTTTAACAAAACACACTAACAACTGCACATACCATAACATATTCGCATCATGTATATTTTAATACCAAAATTATCCTTTTGGAATATTGTCTTGTGTCTTATCTAGGAACAAATAACTTTTAAAATACTATTAGATGCCGAATACTGCGACCACGTGAGAGCAGAGAAAAATTTAAACCGCCAGTTACTATAAACTACCTCTGTTCTCAAATTGTATGGATTATCGTGTTGGCTTGTTGTTAGTATCTGATGTTTATTAATGTCTGCTCTACTCCACGGAAATGAAAGGCAGCATACCCTAGCGTCGCGTGTAACAGTACTACTCCGCCCACTGTGCTGTCAGCAGGTGTCTGGTGTGTGAGACCAGCCTCTGCGCGCCACTCCAGAAGGCTCGTCAGCGCTCTTCCAGGCGGTTCCAGCAACATCCCTTCTGGCCAACAGGATCCTCAGATTGTAAATGCGCCGACCAATGAGTAGGAAGGTTGTTTTTTTTTTTTTTTTAATTGAAAACTTACGCGATATTTGGGCTGGAGGAAATCAATGAGTTCATAAGAAGCCACCTGCTGCGCGCGTCAGATCACGCCGGAGGCTTTTCGCAAAACCTTTATACAAACACACAGTTTTTATCCAATTTACCTGGAAATTTGCAGACCTATTCTTTGAAACAAATAGAAAAAAAGCTGATGATGTTTGATTCACAGAAACCTATACCCACTCCTCATATTCCCCCTCACCTTAATTTTTGTCACCGTTGTTCATATAAACCTTCAGATTCTATCCGATTTTGATTGTAGTTAGCACATATATACCTCAAAACAATGTAGTCTGGTAACTCAGCGGTTAAGGTGCTTACTTCCGATAGTTCTCTTTGCGGATCTCGGCTTCAAATCCCGTGATGAGTAGGGTATTTTTAGTATTTGATTATAAGATAGATTTTTAGTTTTTGAAATGAAAAACTTCTTTAGGCGCGTTGGGCGATTTTGAATGGGTAAAATCTTATGAGTTTGCCTCACCGACATGCTAATGTTAACAGTATATCTGTTGTGGTCTGCTGGCTTAGGTGACTGGCGAACTAAAGGTCCCCGGTTCGAATCCCTGTCTCGGCGGGTATTTTCATAGACCATTAAACCGACCTTCATATCTGACATAGCTTGCAGTGTGATGTGAAGTACGCCAGAAGGCTTCCGTGGTTCTGATTCCACGTTAAACTGTAGGTCCCCTGTACCTGGTAGCACTACCGGGTTAGGTTAAGGTAGCTAAGACAGAGGCGCAATGCATAGCCAATAGAAATCCTGTCACCAGGTTATTACGACCACACGGAATTATTTCTATAAAGAAAAGTACAGATCTAGCTTAGTGTATAGAGAGGTGAGAAGGGTGAATACGTGGTTAAGAAGACAACACAACAGAGTTAAGAGACTGCGTGCCAGTAGGGAAAACTTGAAACAGATAAACAAGAAGTGAATAGCAGCAAAGAGGGAAACCAAAGACGGGTTTACAAAAATTATGACAGTTGCAGGGCGACAGCTGAGTGATGCTCCTAGGAAAATCTATGGCCGTGTAAGAAAACTAAGGGAGAGCAAAGGTATTCAGACAATTCTGTATAAAAGTGTGGAAAAAGTACTAGGGATTCGAAATTGGCAGAAATTCTAAGTAATTGATTTAATGGGTCATTTTGGGGATATCTGAGATGAGAGGAATAAAATCGGAGGACAAGCGTCTCCAAACGATTCCCCTGAAAGAATTTATAATTCAAATTAGTAAAGAGTAAAAGAAGAAGAGTATTGATGTTGAGAACAAAGGATTTAATATAGTTAAACCATGAGTATGGAAATTTGATGTCTAGGGAAATTTCCACCAGGCAAGAACTAAATTGCAATTAAATAAATTAAATTAAGCTTCCAACGTAAATTAGTGGAATTCCAAGCCTAAAAGCTTGTTGTAATAACAGCATCACATCTAATTTTAATAACGATATCCTTTGGTTTCATTGCGGTTCAATTATTCTTACCGAGAAATGAAAGTACAAAGTAACGCATAAGGTTACTCTTTTTGTAGACGAAAAATAAAAGAACAAGCAGACGCCATCGGAGGGATTAGATGAAGAAGTGAGATGAATACAATTGTTTGGGACTTAAATGCACGTGAAGTGGACTGATAAGAATGCAGCATTAATGATACAAGGCAGCAGAGTTTGACAAAGACTTTAATGGTTTTCCAGAAATGACTCCAGGCGAAAGCCTGGTGCTTCCGTCAAAGGCCATGGCCGGATTCCTTCCAATTTCCCCCAAAGAAAAAACATGAAAATCCAGTGCTAATATATAAAAACTCAACTGCGATCATTGGATTATGCCACTAGACAGTTATATCGTTACATATACATAGTTGGAAAGTAAATCCAAATGTTTCTAGCTGGCCAATTGGTTGTAGAAAGTTGATATCAGCAACGTGATGAAAAAATATGCTGTTGAATTAGAGGACATTTATGAAAACATAGCCTATGTGAAAAAAGTTATCAAAGAGTTAATAGAGAACGAAATATTAAGCAACCAGTTGGACAAGGCCATTATTGGTTCCGAAGTAGAAAAATGAGGGGAAATAAAAGAACAGTATTTTCTCCATATAAATAGAACTGAACAGTGTAGAGGCAATTGGCTGGGTTAAAAACTTGCAGTGGTTGGTATGGATATTATTACTCCAACATATATGGTATCAGTTATGGATAAAACATTATGTACATTGAGTTTGAATGTTTGCTGCTTAGTAGGGAACAGGAATTGTGCATTAGTACTGCCTGATAAAATAAGTGTGGAGACGAACAGAGTTAGAGATTACAGACAAAACAGCGTGACCTCACTGGTAGGCAAGTTGTAGGAGGGCTTGAAACAATGTATATGGGGGGGGGGGGGGGGGGGGGGGGGGGGGGGGGGGGGGGGGGGAGGAAACTGTATGGTATTCCTAGTTGGATAGGAAAACATTTAACAAAGACCAATTACCAAATGAAATTTACTTTTGTTGGTAAGGGTGTCACAGATTGGAACAAATTACCAAGTGAAGTGGTGAATAATTTCCCAAACACCCTTAAAGAACTTGAAAATAAAAATTATAAATCTGAAAAGTAAATGGGGGAGGAGGAGGAATGTAACACTGCAATTATGAAAGAATTTTTTAAAAAAATAGGTAGTTAGATGACCAGGGAAACTGCCACCGGAGCATTAGCTCCATCGCAATTGAAATTAATAATAAAACATGAGTTTGCTTACTAGGCGCTCAGATGAATAGTATATTTGGGTGTGAAAAGTTGTCAGTTTACTGATAAACAAATGCATAACAAAATAATACATACACCAGAAGATGTACAGTCATAGCATAAATGGTAAACAATTGCATCAAAAAATAATACATACACCTGGAGATGAATAGTCGAAGTATACATGGTAAATGAATTATGTAAACTGCAGTTACACAAGCTACTGGCAGTTATTTTTTAGATACCTTAGAAATAAATTCTTCGACAGAGTAGAAGGAGTTGTCAATAAAAATTTCTTTAAATTTTTTCCTTAATTTATTCTTATCATCTGCTAGACATTTAATATGTGTTAGGAGCTTATTGAAGATATATATCCCAGAATATTGGACTCCTTTTTGAACAAATGACAGTGACTTGTAACCCTTGTGAAAATAATTTTTATTTCTAGTGGCATTATTGTGTATTTTACTATTTGTTTCAAACAAAGTGTAATTTGTGATTACAAAGGAGGTTAATGTGTGTATATACTCAGCTGCCAATGTTAAAATCCCTAACTTCTTGAACAGCTCTCTACATGAAGTTTTATTGCTAACCCCACACATAATTCTTATTACTGGCTTTAGGGCTCTGAACACTTTCTCTCTATGGGTAGAACTGCCCCAGAATGTTATTCTATATGAGATTAAGGATAGAAATCAAGCAAAATAAATATCATACAGATATCACCTATAGCTGAAGTTGTACGAATTGAAAATGTGACTGCACCCAATCACTTTAGTAAGTCATAAACATGTACTTACAAATTTAAATTATGATCAATATGATTGCTCGAATATGGTAGTGTAGTATGGGACCCTCATTTTACGTATCAAATACAGGAGTTGGAGAGGGTGCAAAGAAGGGCTGCTAGATTTGTTTCTGGAAATTATCGCAGAATGCAATCAGTGACAGATATGCTAAAGGAGCTGGAATGGGATTCATTGCAAGACAGGAGGAGGATGAGGAGGGTCATGGGAGTGTACAGGGCATATACTGGTGATGAGGCATGGAAAGATATTGCAATAGGTATGAAAAGTAGTGCATGGAAGGGAAAAGATGACCATGACCACAAGCTGGCACTCGATTTCAGGCACAAGGGTGTGGGAAGATTCTCTTTTTTAGGTAAGGGTGTCAGGGATTGGAATGAGTTACCAAGAGAAATGATGAATAATTTACCGAAAACTTTGAAGGAATTTAAAGATAAAATTTGTAGAGGGCAAATGTAGGTTGGTGCAGGATAGGGGGAAGATGGGTGTGTAGGGAAATTGCCACCGGAGCCTGTGCTCCATTGCAATCAAATTAAATTAAATTAAATTAAAAACCTAGAAATTTCACACTCTCTACCTCGTGAATGGACTGGCCTGCAAATTTTATGTCTATATCAGGTGTTAATCTGTGTGATGTACTGAATTGCATATACTGAGTTTTATCAAAGTTTAAAGACAAGCCATAAGCTGTGAACTGTTTATTAATAAGGTCAAAGACATAATTTGAAATATATATTTCTGGAGTATTTTTAATCCCTATGTTTGTGTCATCTCCAAATTGGACAAATTTAGAGTTTTTTGATGAAAGACAGGGGAGATCATTTATATATATTAAAAACAATAGTGGCCGCAATGTAGAACCCTGAGGTACTACACATCAGATTAATTTCCACTCAGAAAACAGTGGACCCCTTAAGGCAGCCTTAAAATTCTCCATTGACACTTTCTGTTTTCTATTTACAAGGTAAGAACTAAGACATTTAGTAACAATGCCATCTATACCATAATACTTTAGTTTCTAAATCTGAATTTTATGATCTACACAGTTAAATGCTATAGATAAGTCACAAAAAATTCCCTTAGCAATGAATTTATACTTTATTCCTTCTAAAATATTGTCAGTGCATGCAAATATAGCTTGTTCTGTTGAATTACCCTTTTGAAAACAAAATTTTGATTTAGTTAGACTATTATTATTTTTTAGGTGTTCATAAACTCTTTGTATATTGCTTTCTCAAAAAGTTTGGAGAACTCTGTTAGTAATGAAATTGGTCGGTAATTCGATACAGCTGCCTTATCTCCCTTTTTATAGAGTGGTTTAACTACAGCATACTTAAGCCTTTCTGGAAAAGTACCCTCAAGTAAAGATATATTAAACAGATAACTTAGTATGTTGGTAAATTCTGTGGAGCACAATTTAATTAATCTGCTGGAAATCCCATCATAACCACCTGAGTATTTGCTCTTGAGGGACCTAATAATTTTTCTTATTTCTTCTGGAGTAGCTAAATTTACAGACATAGAGTTAAATTTTTCTTGGAAGCCTGTGCTGACAAAATCCATACTGTGTGTCATTGAGCTATTAGCAGTCAATTTATCAGCAACAGATAAAAAATGTTTATTAAATATATCAGCAATTTAAAAATTACAGGGTAGTGTATTGGGACCATTGCTATTCGTTTTTTTACAAATGATTCTATTGATGGTTTACTACCAGAAGTCATACACGATAAAAACGGTAAAAAGACTGTGAATAGCTGCAGGGACATATGGACAAGATATCAAGCTGGGTGAGTCAACATGAGATGAATATAAATTCAAAGAAGAGCTAGCATATTAGTTACATAGATAAAAAGTTAAGGTTGATCATGATTAGGAAGTGGGGCAGAAATTGCATATTGAAGACTAAAAATGTAATTCCCGTGGCATAATTAAGAATTTATTCAAATTCAACGCCGCGGAAACCTCTAGCCTTAGAATTTTTGACTCTGTTTCTCAATCATCCTTTATTTACCGCCACTACTATCTCGATTTTCCAGTCCTCTGATATGCAGCAAGAATCCAGACTCAATTTTAATAATATTTCAAGATAAGGTACAATGTCAGATACTGCAATCTTTGTGTTGTCTGTAGTAATATTATCTACACGACCCTTTAATTTTTTCAGTTTTATTAGTTCTTTCATGATATTCTAAGGACGAATTTCAAATTTTGTGGTCTGCTCATTTCTAATTGTGTTGTTTAGCTCGTTATCCTATTTAGACCATCCTGTTTCTGATTCATTGTACCTAATGCTTTCACTAAGCCAGTTACTTAAAATATTTGCCTTTTTAAAATCCTTAGTAAATTCTTCTCCATCTTTACCTAAAACTGCCTTCTTTTTTCATTTCATTCGAAGTATCTTGCACATATCCCACCCATGGAGGAAAGAAGTATGTGGAGACGACGCAAGGGACCTTCACCACGCATTGAAGTGACGCCAGGTGGAGAGGAGTGGGGAGGCATGGCCGACATATTACCTATCCATACAGACACTCGGAATATGTACACAACCTAGAGGGGACTCTAGGTTAATCGTAACGTCGCAATCTGATGATGAATAATTATGTAACTCGATAAGACAAATAAAATATGAAGAATAAAAGTTTTGACTATCCTGCTTATTTTTCGAGATATTCCGTCTCAAATGTGAGATGTTTTTAATTGAAATTGAGAAGAAAAAATTGGTCAAAGTCAAATTTGATGATGAATTCTTATTTAAAAAGACGAGGCAAATAAGAAATAAAGAATAAAAATTTTCAATATCTTGCTTAGTTTTCGTGATATACTGTCTCCAAATTGAGGGAATTGGATTGGGATGTGGCCTGGACCAAAAATTAATGTTGACAAAGTCACAATGAAGTAGGGGAGAGCGGGGGAAATACACGCATGGAGGTAATCACACGCAGGCTGAATTACGCAGTTTGAATGTCGCAGGCTGTGCCCGATTGTTGGTGTACTTTTCTAGCAGGCACAACAATTGCAGCGCCACTTCCGCCAACCATTTTCCAGTTGTCTTGTGGCAGCAGTAGTGTGAAGTCTTTTTTCGCTGTTTTTGATGTAATTTCTGTCAGCTGTATTTTGGAAGGTAAGTGCTACTATAAGTTGCTTTTATGTAATGTTTTGCACATAAACTACTAGCCGTAGATGTAACCTTTCATATAAGTGTAGATTTGTCGAAGTATTTGAACTAAGAGCCGAGTTGTGGTTAGTTCAGTCAGCGAACTCGCTTTGGGGTAATAGCACGCGGCTCTTCAAGTGCGTGGTATTACCCCATCCTAATAAAATTAGTAAGTTATGTCTTCAATTCGAACGTGTTTTTAATTTTTTTATTTTATTTCAGATGACTAGATATTATAAAAGGAAAACGCAGAAAGCAAAATGGACCCAAGAGGAACTTCGCAAGTGTCTTGAAGCCATAAAATCGGGGAAAAAAATAAGAGAAGTATCAAGAACTTTTGGGATTCACGAAGCTACTCTGCGTACACGAATGAGAGCAAAAAATACCACGGGGCCAAAACTTGGGAAAAAACCCACATTTTCTATTGAACAGGAAAATGAGATTAGGGATCATGTTATTACGATGGCCAAGCTGTTTTACGGCATTACAAGCATCCAGCTGCGAAAGATTGCGTTTGAGTTCGCAGAGGCTAACAAGATCCCAAACAATTTTGATAAGTCATCAAGATTAGCTGGAAGGGATTGGCTAGCTCTGTTTTTAAAAAGAAACCCGAGTATTAGCCCGAGAAAACCTGAAGCAACTAGCATTAATAGAATACAGGCATTTAATGAAGAACAGGTTAATGCATATTTTAAAAATGTTGAGCATGTCTTTGAAAAATATAAATTTAAAGAGGGTCGAGTGTTCAATGTCGATGAAACGGGCATAAATACCGTACAAAAGCCTAACAGAATTTTGGCTCCTAAAGGTGTTAAACAAATAGGAGGGGCTACCTCTTGGGAAAGGGGGAAAAACGTTACAGCAATATGTTGTTTCAGCGCTGCTGGCACGTACATTCCCCCTATGTTCATCTTCCCCAGGAAAAGAATGTCACATGTCTTAAGTAAAGGTGGACCAGTTGGAGCAATATATGGTTGTTCTGTCAATGGTTGGTCCAATGAGTCATTATTTTTTGAATGGCTCCAGCATTTCCAGAAGCATGTAAAATCATCTGTTGACGACCCGGTGCTGCTGATTTTAGATAATCACAGTAGTCACATTTCACTTGATATTTTTGAATTCTGTAAAAAAAATTCTATTGTCATGGTAACCATACCTCCACACACTTCTCACAAGCTTCAACCGCTTGACGTTACTTTCTTTTCTTCTTTGAAATCAGCCTTTAATCGAGAGTGTGACCTGTATATGAAGTCAAGGGTGTATCAAAAAATTACACCTTATGAGTTAGCTGAACTTTTTAATAAGGCATACATTAAGGTTGCTACTATGGACAAAGGACAGTCGGGGTTCAAGGCATGTGGAATTTGTCCTTTAAATCCACACAAATTTCAACGTGTTGACTTAGAACAATATGAGACCTTCAGGGACATTGTCCTTGAAGAAGAAGGGATCTCGAATGCAACAAATGGAAATGGTGTGGTTGCCTCTATACAGGAAACAGTTATCTCAGCACGTAGTCAAGAACAGATTCCTGGATCATCGGCAGAAGATGTTCCACTTTTGGTTGAAGAGGTCTCAACAAAATCAACTAAAAGTTCAAGTGACAATCATATTAGTGTATCTGACATTTCTCCTATTCCAAAACAAAAAGAATTTATTCCTAAGACAAAACAAGATAAAGGAAAGCAAAAGGGAAAGTCAGTGATCCTTACAGCAACCCCAGAGAAGGAAAAACTGCAAATGGAGTTATCAATAAAGAAAGCAAAAGAAGCCACGAAAAAGAAAGCCAAAGAAAATAAGAAAAGAAAACTAACGGATAAAGAAGATAAGCGCACTATTCTACTGCTTAAGAATGGCTCAAAGAAGAAACAGACAGCATGCAATAGGAAACTGGAACTAGAAAGTGAAAGTAACATCCAAGATGACCTAAAGGACATTCATGATGCTACCGAAATGGATGATGTTAATCCAACGGCGTTTTTAGATGTCTGTTTAGTTTGCGGAGAGTTTGGAAAAGATGGAGAACTATGGTACAGATGTGTTTCATGTAGTAGGTGGAGCCATAAAGAATGTAGTGGCTGGAACACTCCAAAAGGTTACAAGTGTGATGATTGTTATAAATGAAACTGAACTCTTTTTCACGCCTATAAACACTTAATAAAAATACATGTTTAAAATACATTATTATTTTGTTCATTAATGTATTCGTCAACAAACTAAACTAATATAGTAATAAAAAATAATGTGTATTGTCCATTATTATGCATTGTTTGTTTTGCGTGTTATTACCCCATCCCATGCGTGTCATTGCCCTCAGCGGTGGGTAATACCACGCGTTTGCACTTTTTTTATTTTAATTATAAAAATTAAAGTAATGTTCATAACTATTTTCAGCCAGTTGGAACAGGTCGATAAATGTCCAAAGTATGGTATGCAGTGGTTTTCTTAGGTTTTTAATGAGATAATGAACAATTTAAATCGATTTTTCCTTAGGTGCGTGTATTTCCCCCCCCTCTCCCCTACATGGTGGACATGCAGAAAGGATATTTCAGTTTTATTACTAACACTTGTGGTTAGGTTGAAATGCGGCCTAGACCAGAATAAAAATAATTATCTTGTTACCATACATCGTAAGCTTAACTGAGAATAGCTGGAAGTAGTTTACATCCCGATACACGTTTTGTCACTAACATGGTTTTCATGAAATTACTAAAAATAATAGATAAATTCTTTGTCCCATATGGAACAACAAAACCATTCTGGTACAGACTGCATTTAGACCTAGATCTCCACTGAATTGCTGCTACAGAATTAAACTATGTAGACACACCAACACACGCGTATTTGAATCTCAAACTGCATTTGGGGTAACAACATTGTTTGCTTCATCAAGATTCCTAGATTGCATAGCATAATTTAACACATTTAATTTAATCATATACCGTCAGTATGAACTGCAACATACGAAAGAAAGCACAATACTAAATTCACTGTATCGCGATGTAAAAATCACATCTTTAAATCTCATTTTCAACACTCGTTGAAAAGTAATGGTAGTCTATTATGTGAAAAATAGCAAAGTATGCTGATTTTCTACATCACACCAACAAAAAAAAATTGAGAACAAAGTCATCCTATTGTGAACTATGACCAAATATTTATAGACAGGCAGCAAACTTGTTAATACTCACTGCACACTACAAGAACAATAATTACAATGCAACTTACTTATGAAATGATATTCCAGGTTCTTTACTATCTGGCCTATTTGTGCAACCGTATGCAGCAAAAGATAGCATTATAAAACTCTTAGACACGTTAGATAATGAAATAATCACAGCATCAAACACAATGCACAATGTGAACATAGCAAATGTACGGAAGCATAATATTCGCAAGCACAGAATCAGCTTAGAGTTTAGAGGTGGCGTCACAGAGTATACGGTATTTCGTCTCCATATATTTCTTTCCCTCATGATCCCACCAAATGAGATTTGCATGAATATCATTGCCTAAAGTCATGCAGCCTACTTGAATAGCGCTTACTTTGCATACAGATACCTCTGATTTGGTTATTATTATTATTTAATTGCAATGGAGCACAGGCTCCAATGGCAATTTCCCTACACACCCATCTTCCACCTATCCTGCACCCACCTACATTTGTCCTCTACAAATTTTATCTTTAAATTCTTTCAAAGTTTTCGGTAAATTATTCATCATTTCTCTTGGTAACTCACTCCAATCCCTGACACCCTTACCTAAAAAAGAGAATCTTCCCACACCCTTGTGCCTGAAATCGAGTGCCAGCTTGTGGTCATGGTCATCTATTCCCTTCCATGCACTACTTTTAATACCTATTGCAATATCTTTCCATGCGTCATCGCCAGTATATGCCCTGTACACTCCCATTACCCTCCTCATCCACCTCCTGTCTTGCAATGAATCCCATTTCAGCTCCTTTATCATATCTGTTACTTACCAATCTCTCCATTACTTTACTTGAAACTGACGTTAAACTGATTGGGCCGTAGTTTTCGACTCTATTTGTTACCCCTCCATTATAGACCGGTACTACTTTCGCACTATTCCAATAATCAGGTAAGCAGCAAGTATCGGGACAAATTTAATTAACATTTCATGATCAGGTACAGTGTCACATCCTATTATCTCTAAAACTCTGTAGTATTATTAATGGATTTTTACCTTTTTCGGTTCCTTCATTATATCCTTAGGATAAATGTCAAATTTTTCTGATTTCCAATTGTGTGGTTAGGCTCGTTACAGTTTTTTTTAGATAGCAATAGAAATTTCTGGATGCATCACTGAATGATCCCCTTCAACAATAATAATTTGCATCTTAGGCATCTTGTTTCCCATTAATATTTCCTTCTATTGTTGGTAAAGGTTGTATAGGGTGGACCAGAGAAGCGCAGTAATTGGATTACAGAACTTTGGTCGCATAATTGCTTGAATATGGTGGCGAACTTTGGGACTGACATTATGAGTATCAAATACAGGAGTTGGATCGCGTGCAAAAGATAACAGATAACTTTGTTGCGGACGCAGTCAGAAACTGTTATGATTAAAGAGCAGGATTGGGAGTCATAGGAAAACAGGATGATGATTAAGGTATTTGTTTGTGATGGTGATTGCATGGTTAGGTTTGAATAATTACGAGTAGTGCAATGGAAATAAAAAAATAAAAATAGGCACTCGACTGTCGCTCGATGTCATGTGTAAGGGATTGTAGGTACAGTGTCAGGGATTAGCAAGGGAAGCGATGACTAGTTCACTAGAAGGCCAAAGGGTTTTAAATTCGTAATTGGCAGAAGTATATGAGTGGTGGAATTTAATCCTGAAAATATATCAATTAGTATTAATAATAATAACAATATAATAAAAATAATTATATGGTGTATTGTAATTACCACTGGAGCAAGCTGTCAATCACAAATAAATTAAATTCATTTCAACTGAATTCAACTAGCAACAAAAAATTCTAATCTTATCATCGGGGCCGCATTTAGCTTTGTGGGCCGGGCTCTCCAGTCGGCAATGGCCACTCCGACCGGGGATTAAATTCGAAATTCAACCGAAAAAAAAATTATGGCCGAAATTTTTCTTTTTGTTTTTTTAGCTCTACTACTGGTACAGGCGGGGGCCCCTCTTTTTGGTACGGGCCCCCTTTAGTAGTGCGGGCCCCTAGTCTACAACCTAGGTAGCCTATGCTTAAATGTGGCCATTGTAATCTTTTACTTAGTCACAGAGAGGATAAAATGGTGTGAGAGAATGTATGTTGTTTGTTTGTTTGTGTGTGTGTGTGTGTGTGTGTGCTTACAAACTATTTTTGACTTGTCCCATATTATTTTTACTTTGTACTAAGTATGACGCAAAGGGAACAATAAATAAATACAATGTACAAATTCAGGGAAAATTAAATTTCTACTAGGAGTTAAGATACATTGCAGTTAAAAATAATTTTTTATAAACGTTTTTCGTATTAGTATGAGAAGACTGAAATGTAAAGACACTAGATAAACATATTGAGATGTAAAGTAGGTATTGGATTTTCACAAATCTATACATTTACTGACTTCCATTACCGTGGAGTACTTGAAAAGTAAGTTGTTGGCGTATCCATAAATTTTATATGTGTCGACGGAATTGGGGAAAGGCTGGCAAACATTTTGAATTCAGACAGCAATTATCTTAGTTTTTAGCAGCAGAAATTCAGAGTAGAATTCTTACTCTGGAACATTAAGTATCTCTGCAGCAGAACTAACAGCTGTTGTGAAATAGCGTCCTTATTTTGCTGTGAAGTTATATTGCGTTTTGTTGTCTCAAAACAACGGAAGGAGGTGATATGGCGCCGATAAATGCTGTATATATTCCGGAAGAGGTAGGTTTACAACTTAAAGCTGCTTACAGAGTCGAACAGCACAGTTTAATGTCCCACAACAACAGGACACACTTTCACTGGCCTGCTCTTCACTTTGGTTTGTAAAGAATTGGGAGTTAACACATTTTGCTCATCAGACTGCATGAGTTGACAACATGCTGTTCAAGATACCTTTAAATAAGTTGTGTTTGATCGTCTGAAAAAATATGAGCAAATGCATTTGCACTTACTATACGAAGTTTGTTAGTGTTTAATTGTAATAAATTGACGGATGAAACTGAAGAAACGAGTCCTTTTTGCAGCAGTTACTGTGCTAATGCATTTTTTTTTATATGAAAAGTATTACAGTCACGGGGATGTGTAACTGAGATGCCGTTTTCTACAGCGACTGCTATTTGTGTTTTTGACTGTGTTTGTTGATTATCTGATCATGTTGCAAAGCTATTGAGGAACACCTGTTTGTAGTTGTCGGAAAGCTGTTTTCTTGAGTATCTTTTTTTTCCCCCCACTTTTACTTAAATATGAAGTCGTTAAAGTGTATTTTATATTATTAGTAAATGGAATGTGACTGATTGAAAACTTTATTGTGTATAACAGGCAGTCTCAGTTACACAGATCGATTTCACATATGTTAGTATCCACATGCTGCCAACAGAATTTTCCTGCACAAGTCTACTGATAAATTATTCACATGTGTTGCATTAGTTAGGGGTGTGTTTTTCAGTGAAGTATTGTTCATATGTTTCAAAGTACTGACTTGCATTTTGCTCCAAATACCATAGTTGTGGTTGTCCTGTAAAATTCCTGCTCTTTAGTTAGCTGCTTGTAATAACGGAAGATGGTAAGATAAAAAATTATTACCGGTGCTCATATATTTCTGTTAAAATGTTTGTAATATAGAACTTATTTTCTGTTGTGTGGGTGGATTGTAACAAGTAATGTGCTATTCCTTACTGCAATTGACACAGAACCATAAACCAAGGTGTAAGATTTAATGATAGATTCTGTTTCATAATGAGAACAAGTTATTTCACCACTTGCAGCTTCATTGGTGATTTACATCAAGTTGTGTCGGCTCACATTAGTGTCGTTGTTGGTGCTTTGAGACATGAGTATGTCTTGCTAATTAATAGCTGGTAGGAATAAACAGTTCTTAGGTCAAACTAATCTCTGAATGGCTCATAGATAATATTAACTTCACTGTCTTATTTTTTTGTTGAAAAATCACTGATTTTCTCATTACAGTGCTGTGTACTGCTTAACAGAACATTGTATTTGCGTATGCATAATGGAAACACAACGATTTATTGACAGGCCTGTTGTCGAATTGCTGAGTTTGTATTAAAACATCTCACTATGGACTTGTGAAGATTACACCAATTTGACGTCATGGGCATATCACTATTTACCCTAAATATTGAGTTTACTCTTGATAGGCCATTGACTGTCAATGTATGTGTTAAACATAGTGCTCCATATTTACTTTTATGATGTTGGTACAAAAATGGAGGTAGCATCATCTATATAATTTTCTTGTCATTTTTTCCTCACGAGCAGAGTTTTCTTTGCAGATTGCAAGTGATATGAATGTTACATGTCTTGGAAGCCATTCCATTGTGCCAGCAATATTCTCTGCTGCTTAATAAAATACTTGCTAATCAACCTGTGCAATTTTCTATAAAATATCATTGTCTGTCTTTAGCCTCACATTGTTTCTAATTGCATATTCTTAATAATGTTCATTGCCAAGACATTTCCAAAATAACTAAAGTTAGTTACTCTCTTTTAACACCAGTTAATTTTTTTTTAATTCGTTCATATTAATGTGAGTATTTTACCACACAGTTTTACTTCAGCTTGTTCCCCTTAAGTTAACTTGTACAGGCAAATAAATCAATTTCTGACATTCTGAGGTATCCATACCAAGTTAATTAAATAATTGAAAGGCTGGTATTGATTGAAGTGAAAGGGGGAATCTCTTTGCATTGCATAATTTGTGCTATATACCAACCCATTCCGTCTTCATCTTCCAAGTAGTTGCATTATCCTCACCAAAATTAACTGTCCAGCACAGTGAACACAAGGCTGATATTATCTTTGAATGATTTCTGTTAAAACTTGTATGTTGATTCACAGTGTTCTCTGTAACTGCTTAGTTGTTGGATACCAGAGTAATTGCTATGGGCTTCACTCTACCTGAGCTTTGCCACTGGAAACTGGCATATATACATGCTGTTAGTAGTGCATACCTGCCACATTTTTTAAAAATATTCCAACCCTTTCTCTGCTTTTGCCTTAAATATTTGTAATTGAAAATTTTGTTATCTACCATTTAATAATTTATTTAATCTCTGAAACATTTTTCCCTCATTGAATAGTTAATCGTCAGTGAGAATTTGGTAAATTTAGTTAGGTGCTGGTCATGAACAGCTCTATTTCCACTTTTATAGAACCCTATTTGATGCTCTGCTTCAACATTGCTTCTTGTATTTTAGTAAAGGTCACAATTTCCATAGTTCTTGCACTAGAGAACCTTGTTTGGTATCCCCAGTTCCTCTAGCAGTTACAGTCTTTTCTATGTCTTTTCTTAACCAACAGCTTCCTTCACTTCTATGACATGTTTAATGTTTAATCATATAATGTGGAAATATCTCTTTGACAAGACAAATGCTAAGTGTGTTACAAAGAAATTAAAATTTAAGTATTTCATGTATTTGATTGAATATATTTAAATGTTATTGTTGATTTAATGGAAGTATTATTCATGAGGCCAATAGGAAATCTGTCAGTAAAGTCTATTTATGAGTTGTTTCATAAATGTGGTGAAGAGCTTGCTATGTTGCATTAATTAGTGTAGACACGATACATTTTTCTTTAATATAAAATTATGAGGTGATTGTGCCATTGTAATTTTAGGGAATAATATTAACAACCACTTATTTTTATTCTTTGACATCTAATTTGTGCATCATAAGGGGTTGCAGTGTTGGCTGTTGTATAGAAACAGTGTAAGATTGTCCCCTATTAAATATAAATACTTTTTTTTAAAAAGTATTTTTGATGTTGATGCTAGTTGCATTTCTAAGGTGAAACCTAGTTTTTAATGATTCATACATTTATTTTGAATAGCAGTTTAGTAGTAGTTTGCCCTTTTTCCATAGTGTGGTTTTGTTTTTGATTCCTGCTGCAGACTGGAATTTTTATAATCACCAGAATGGACCTATTCCTCTGAGGAAGCTTGCCTTGCCTGAATGACGGTCAACTCTTGGCCTTTCATATGTGATTAAATCACGTTCTAATCTAGGCCAGGCCATTCAGATTACTGTTTTCAGTGGTTTATAAAAGTTACTTCAGGTTAATTTCATGCTGATTACTTCAAATATACATGGCTGAATTCTTTCCCATTCACTGTGCACAATTCTTTCTCAGTTCCATTGGTATCAATAAGCATTAAAGCTCCAGGGGGAAAAAGCTCATTGTTTGTAAATGTCTTTTATTCCATTTTCCCAGATAAGCTATAATGTGTTTGATATATAAATTTCCAAATTATTGAATGAGCATACTGAACGAGCAGTAATGTTCAGGCAGTCCGTCAGTATGACGTGCCGTTTATGTGAGGCCCTGTCCAGATTTGGGTATTCGATTGTTCCTCAAAATTACTTTAGAAGAACATAAAATGCTATTACCATTTTCTTTATTCTATGTTGACAATTCTTTCCTAGTTCTAATAATCACATTTTGTGCAAGATATGAAGCATAACAATAAATTAACCTATATTATCTGGGAGAAAGAATTAATTCATCTAATACATATGATAATTTTGCATTGTCTTTTATAAATCAGAAAGGCTACACAAGCAGCCATTAATAGCTTTCTTTGTTATCCTTTATAGAATTATTTTCCTTTTGTTAGACCAGTGTAATTAGATGATAATCTGAGCCTAACTGAAGTTTTATTTTACAAAGTGTTTGAGACTTGAACATTTGATGTTGTTTGCTTGCATTTAAGTTTGGTTTGAAGTCACCAGATAATAAGGGTCAGTAACTTTTTTAAAAAAAGATCTTTTCATATTTTTACTGTGGTTATCCTTTCTTTAAATTATGTTCCTAGTTTAAGTGTATATCATAATGTATTTCTCATTAATTCCTTTTTTTTTTTTAGAATATGCTGGAAGATACTGAACAAGAGAATTCAGAAATGGAACCTGTTACTGATAGGTAAGCTGTTTCCTTGTTATTAAACAGTAAGCTGCTGTTGTAGAACTTTATGTTACTTTAAAATCTGATCAAGACTTACCACAATCTCAAATGTAGAACAGAAACTAGGTGAACTACCCACCCTTCATTAAACCCTATTGTGGAGGATCATCACTTTTCTCTCAGGATCATCCACAGAGCTTAAAGTTTGCTGTCGCCTCTTTCTGTTAGGAATAAAAGTTGCTCCCATAACATGATTTGTATTGCCCAGAGGTTATGACAACAGTATGAAAATATGATTCTTATGTATGCTGTGTCATATTAACATTTTAATAAATGTAGAAGTTTTATAATTTTGTTTTCTGAAGTATATCATATATAATTGCCAAATCACCAATTTTTTAATGAGTATCACTGAGTGAAATGATTCTGTTATATAAATCATAGTGAATACACACTGCAGAGAATAAACTGGGCTCAGATCAAGATGTCATAACTTTTTATCACTAAACAGCCTCAAGACTTAGCCCTATTATTATAAGTATTATTTTTTGTTTGATTTGATTTATTTTTATTACTTATTCTGAGTTGTTACCCAAATGTTACAGTTCGATTTGAAAACTTGTGGGAGTTTTGGAATTAGTCTGATCAATAAATGTGTCCCTGTACCAACAAAGCACATGATCATTGTAAACAATGGGTTTGTATTTTGGCTGAGTGATGCTGCTATCCATGGATTTAACTGCATTCTTAAATTAACGTTAATTTGGTTTCAAACTAAGTATAGAAGGTGTGTAAAATTTATTTTGTGAATTAAGCTTGCTTATCTCTACACATAAGAGAAATTTGATCAAAGCAATGCACTAAATTGTTTCATGTTTGATATGGTATTAAATAAATAGAGGGAAACACAGTAATTTTTTACTATTTTGATAATTTTGGGATTAAACCGTATACATGTAACAAGTTATCTGTTTCTAGCTATATGAGGAAGCATGCTGGAATTATTTTGATGGAGTGTGAGTTGTTTAAAATTTTTGTATTTACTGACTTACAAAGTAAGGAAAGAAATAATGTAAAATTAAACAGATCAGTAAAGGTCTAATTATAATTAAAATCTAAGGCATGTAAAGATGCTAGGCTAGAAAGTGATTTCACCGTTGGTGTAGATTAACTGTTTTAGACTTCTGTTATAGTTTATCAGTGTATCAATTTATAGCTTTCCACAATCACAGAAAATACATGAGAGTTTTAATGATCATTAGTGTGCAACTGAGTGATAAATTTGGAAATTTGCATTTAAGTAACTTACAAACTATGAACTAGAGGCATCAAAACTACAAGTGCTGATATCTTGTAATAGAAAAATTAGGAATGGATCATATCTCCAAATGAAGAAATTGAGGTACTAAAACAGCCAAAATCACTTCAAGAAAGGGTTGACTTGATTTGGCATACAAACTGCAGTTGCCCATTAGCTACAGTTGAAGCAGTAGTTCAGTGCCAATCTTCATCCAAACCAGCTGCTTTAGAATATTTTTGGTTTGTATTAAGAAGATCCAATAAATTTTTTGATATCAGAATATTATAATTTATATATCTATCGTTACTAGTAGGTCATTAGTGTGGTAGCTTCTATAAGCTGTTTAGTTATCAGAGACTTACCAGCCACCTCCCACCACCAAGGTGGTGGTGGGAGGTGGCTGGTAGTTTGGGTGCTTGTTTGTGTGTGTGGGGGGGGGGGGAGTGATGTCACAGAGAGTCTGTGCCCACTCGACTGGTGTGGGGCGGAATGGAGTGTTGTACCTGTCTGGTGGTACTGGCACTGCAGTCAGCAGTAAACATACTGTGCGACTAAATAATTCAGAGTAAAACTGAGGATCAGTAATAAGTGCAGTGGCAATTATTTAAGCCCTTGTTTCTTTTCCGAGCATGCTGGGAGTCTGGTAATGCTCTCACCTTGCATTCAACATGATGTAGGTTAGAATTGCCACGAGTCTATCTAGCTTTAGGTTTTTCATGGTATCTGCAATCAGTCCCATCAAATGACCATTGCAGAATTCGTTCCCATTCCTTGTGCCAGCCCTTTACTATCTCTAATAACCACAACAAGGATGAGGCATAAGCAAAGAAGTTTGTTTCTTAGTCATGTACCAGTAATCCAATTAATTATCATATTTACACCTATAAACTTCAGTTCAAATATGCTAATGCTTGTTGTGGTCCACAGTTCACTACACTGCGGTGCCCTTTGAGTCAAATAGTTGTAACATAGAGGCCTAAATCAACCCACTGCAATTTGTTGATCAAGTGCCCTTGACCACAGCTTTGTTGCCAGATGGAAATATGGTTATTAAAAGCTATGACTTGTTGATGCTATTTGAATACTTTGATTGGCCATTCAGTTTTTTTATATCTGTCTACTCCATTTCTTTTAAAATCTTGTATAGCATCTTACTTCAAATAGTAGACCAGATTAATGTTGTTTCAAAATTTTTGGCACAAGACCATTCAATGGCTTATAGACTTCTGTATTGTTTAAAAAAACTGTAGAAAGCTACTTTTTAAATGTTATTGATACATTGTTTGACTTCCAGTGAGAGATGGTTCCTTGTGTAACATAATTTTTTGCTAACTTCTTTGTATTTATAACACAACCGTATTAATTCTCTTCCTGGTATCAAGTGTCAAGAAATATAATATTTACTTTTTTCTTACTGATTATTAATTAAAATCATCACTGAATGTTCTTTAAATGGAATATATAAGTTGTCCTGACTCTAAATTGTTTATTATTTTAATGTTCAATTACAAAACTACCAACAGTTTGATTTAGAGAAATTGAATATCCAAACAGAAATCTAAATTATTATTAATTTGGATGAATGTGTATAAAAGTGTTTTTTATGGACAATAATTACAGTGCTTAAATAGGGTCCATACCCTGCGACTGTTATGTTTCTTGAGTGCCATTATAAAAATGCTTAGTCCAGCATTTTCTGATCAGGTTGATTGGTTAGTCTAATGTGCCTAGATAAAAACTCTGTTCCTAAATGGGAGCATGGATTCAAATCCCACACATTATGAATTCCAATGATTACATATTGTGTCTATAAAAAGCAACTGGTATATTTAGCAACATCGTAGGGCTCCAAATTGCACATAACTGGGGTATGGTATAAAAATTATCTGTAGTTTATTGTCTTGATGTATCTTGGTATTTGCATTACACTACTCAGCATGCCATATTAACCATTCAGTAACTGAATTTGCTATATTTCTTCCTAATTCCATTTTTCATAGAGCAGCCTGATGGCTCAGTGGTTAATGCATTTGAGAATGTGCATCGTTAATGAAACTGTCTTCAAAGACTCCAAGAAATTCAAATAAAATACTGATTTTTACTATTCAAATATTCCATCCATGTCATTCAGTATAGTAACTTGACAGTGCCATAACTGTAGACGATCAATCACTCAAAAACACACAAAGTCATTAACATGAGCCATATAACTGCCTGAACCACATACATTCACATCTATTCCAACTTACACCAAACACATATATTTTCAAACTCACCCACATGTATCAACTTCCATGGGCAGTCTTCCAGCAACATGTGTCAACATGCATATAAGCACCACTGACTCACACTACAAAATATCTCTCAAACATGCATCAAAACTCACATACAGGAAAGGAATGTCCTGTATAACATGGACCACTTCAATACATATCCACTATGACCAACATACAGTACATTTTGATATTTGTTTACTTGTAAATATTATTTGAACATAATTTTTAAGATGTATAATGAACACCATTTAAAAATAATTGATTAAAATTTTGCTTATTGAATTCAACTTGGTACATAATCTGATGTAGAAAACAGTCAATAGCTCTCCCTTGACAATTTTGGTTTTTAGTTATGTGTGGTTACCTAAGGGAAAAATGGAGTTGCTCAATACAGTTACTGTGTGTGTATTCGCATGATATAATTTTTTCAATGCCTTGATAAAATATTTATTGTCAACCAGTACTATAGAAAGTGTTAATAGAGATAATAATAGATATCACAGTTTATTAGCATAAATACACTTTCAAATTTTTTGTTTTGTTATCTTTTGCTTAGCGTTTTACACCACATCAAAATCGAGGTCATTAGAGCTAGGAAAGGTTTGGGGTAAGGAAGGAATTTGGTGATGACATTTCTGACACAGCTATACCAATATTATCCTTGATGGATTTCATTAAACTATAGAGAACTGAAATCTAGATGGCTGCATGGGGAATCGAACCTGTGTCCTCCTAAATGCTAAGCCATTGTTTTATTATTCACCAACCACTCTAGATGTTCCCCTGTTACTTAGAATGTAATACTAAATATTTTCTGATTGACACTAGTATTTTTATTGATGACATTGCTATTCTGTTGTCTTCTTGCACTGGGCTTCAAAATTTTAATGTTTATCAAACTAAGAGCTTATGTGCCTGTATACTGGGTTTGTGCAAATAGGTTTAGATTCAGTCTTCACATTGGATTTCTGATATAAGTTTCCTAAAGACATACCAATCTGATTCTAACAGATCTACAACCCTTACTGAGATTGCTAAGTGTTATTGTGTTGCTGTTTTCAGTTATATTTAAAAATCCTTTTCTAGCAACACTAATAATTCACTGGCAAAGGCATTTTAATCATAGCAGTATTAGTATCTGTTTGCCATTTCTAGTCCTATATCCCTGCTTAATGGATCACAAATAGAGCCTTGTGTGTGTCCACTGACCAGAGGCCAAAATGATGGTCATTTTCTGGTATCTCAATCTACCTACAGGAATCCCATAAAATAGGCTATGCTATCAAGATGTCCAAAAACTGCTCACTGCCTGATACTGCATTTAACAATCGAGACTGGTGTGGTTATCTAGTAAGCTACTATATAAAAAAACAATGGTATACTGATTTACATAAAGATCTCAGAATTATTATTCGTTTAATCATTTATTGACATTTTATATGTTATATTAATATAGCTCTGTATTAATTTTAATTGATTTTTACAACTATATCTCTTTTCTATTTATTTTAGATCCTTTTTTAAAGGAACATCATTATTGGAACTTGCCTGTGCATTCTATGCGGTGAGATTTGTATCATGGTGCTCTCTAACTAAACACGTCTCCACCATGTCTCAGCTGTCTCTGCCCCTTTATATGTTTGTACATGTTGTTCTCAAGTATTTAAAGATGAGGTGAAACTACAGATTCATAAGTACCCTAGCAGCACATCACAGAGCAGGTAATGGTAGTATTTCTTATTTTATATTAAATACTACAACATTTTTTTAAATGTTGTAAGAGGTTAATTTCTTGTGCCAAAGTTTTGCACTAATACTTGAGTTACATCCACCGTGCTGCAACAATTTTTTAAAAAAATCTTGTAAAAGGTTAATTTCTTGTGCCAAAGTTTTGCACTAATACTTGAGTTACATCCACCATGCTGCAACAATTTTTTTTAAAAAATCTTGTAAAAGGTTAATTTCTTGTTCCAAAGTTTTGCACTAATACTTGAGTTACATCCACCGTGCTGCAACAATTTTTTTAAAAATCTTGTAAAAGGTTAATTTCTTGTGCCAAAGTTTTGCACTAATACTGGAGTCACATCCACCTGACCATCATCACTTTGAGCCAATGACACGTCTAATCCTACAAACAACAATTAGCAATTTGTATATAGGCAGTTGTCTTAGTTAATATGATGTTGGCTGTTGTAGCTGCACTCTTGACTCGGCTAGTCACCCGAGAGCAGTTTATACATTCTCAACGCCGAGAAAGACTTCGTTCTTATATAAATTTAGACCTGTCTGAAATATCTTCCAAGACTAATCCAAAAGCAGCTTCTCTTGTGTCTGTTTCAAATATTGCCTCACTTGGCATCCGTGGCTAACTAGTCTTGGTTAGTAACATTCTACAACTACCAAAGATTTTTTTATATTACCATGTGCTCCATTGCAATTAAATTAAATTTAAAAAAATATTTACTATTTTAGAAGGTGAAATGTGGTCATTTTATTTTATCTCTATTCTGTAAATGTTTTTTTTTTTTCTGTAACTTCACTTTCTATAACTGATATTATATCTGCATTATCTCATCACTTTAAGCAATTGACAAGTTATGTGTGCTCTGATAAGCAATCAATCTGAATTAAGTATTTGTCTTAATGGTTTTATGTCTAAAAGCTATACTATAATTTATTTTGATATATCTAGAATTTATTCTGAAAATAACAAATTATCTATTTTCAATGGAGCTTCATTCGGCAGTGTGCTAATCAGTCTTGGTAACTAGAATGCTCCATATGAAAAAATTTTCTACTTGAGTAATAAGGTTATTGTACAAGAATTGTGTTTTTATAGAGCTGTTTGAAAGAAGCAGTACTCTCACCTGTTAAGGATTATCAATGTTAGTCTGTTGTTAATAAACTGAAAGTACTCCAACTGCAGTGTGCCTAGACTGAGTAGAAATTCTTCTACGAGTCAAACCTTCTGGATTAATATTGTGATTTTGAGTATGACATACCATTTTCGACTGATGATATGTTGACCTGCATTTCTAGGCTGGTTCATTAGTTACTGAATAATGAATTTTTGTTTATTTTATAAATTTATTTTATATTTTTAATAAAATTGTTGTCAACAGGACCAGTATAATTTAGTAAGGTTTCACAGAGGGTTATGTTCATGTACTCAATGATAGTGTTCTTAATTGTAAGAAAAGTATAAAACTTTGTAGACCATTTTTCTCTCATTTTGATACACTTCTTAGATGTTACCTAGTAAGAGATATTATTGTTTTAACATAGATTTTTATTATTTGTGATGTTACAAGTAATTTACTTTATAGATAATATGTTGTGTTGCAAATAAATGTGTTCACAAGATGTTTCTTCACTGACCAGTATATTTTTCAATAAATTTTTGACAAATATCATTGACTTGGATTCACTAGATTGCTTGATCAGGTGGCACTTCCCCTACATTTCTAATTTGATACCCCTTTATGTTGTTATTTTTTTCATCATGTTATATGCTTAAGTTTTAAATTCCTTCACCTATCTTCCTACTAATAAATTTTGATTTAAGTTCCTTCACCATTTGGTAAATATTTCATCATTTCCCTTACCTACAAAACAAAATTTTCCACTTCTTACTACATGAAACTGGGGGCCAGTTTGTGCTCATGCTTGACTTTTCCTTTCCATATACTGCTCCTACTGGTACAACCAATCTCTCTCCAAGCTCTGTTGCAAACATATGCCCCGGCATTCTCTTCACTCTCCTAGAATGACTCACAATCCAGCTCCATTATCATATCAGTTACTGACTTGCTCCTGTAGTAATTTCCTTAAACAAATGAAGCTGCTTTCCTTTCATGCCCTCAAACTCCTGTATTTAACACCCAAAATGTGGGTTCCAGACTTTACCAATCAAGCATTGGTCTAAGCAAGGTTTTGTAACCTATCATGTTCCCTCAGATGTATTTTTTTCATTGAAGTTTTTTTGGGGTAAACCAAAAAAAAACAAAAATAACACATTTTTGCTTATACATAATATTTCATGAATGTGAAAAAATAATTGTTTAATAATTATAAATATATTTGATGGCACTCTTTAGCTTGTAAAAGTGAACAGCCTGTACACACATTGCCTGTTTGCTCTGCTGCATTTTCCTAAAAGGACATTCCAATCCAAAATCATAGAGTCTCAATCATAGAAATTTTCTAAAGTCTTCTCAAGCAGCTAATTTTTTTGCCCGTCAAATATGTTCTGTTGCTTACTCTTCTGTATTGTTTGGCTTGCAGTGTGAATGGGTCACTATCATTATTCCAAGGAATGAAGTGATTCACAGATCAGATCTCTGCATTACAATACCAGTCTGTCCACACATAGATTCACAAATTTGTTTATCACATTTACTAGTCGATACATAAATATTTAATTTTACCAATATTTTTATTTATAGTGATTATTACTGACAACAATTGTCAAAACTTGCCGTTTCATTGTAACGGACTAGTCGAGTGGTCTAGCTCCTCTTCTGTGGGTGTACTTTGGTTTCGGCAGAGAGTGTCTGGAAACTCAGGTACTAACCTTTAATGGAGTTGCTGCTGCTGACCTCCGGCGACCTCGGCTCCACTCTACAGTTCTGCTATAAGGCTATTTACTAACATCAGGTTCTGACACCACTGTGGATTAAGGCCTCAGACCTGTGTGGTTATTAGTATTGGCTTCACCAACTTAGGCTTACTATGGCAAACAGCAGGTTCTCCTATATTCCACCAGTGAGGACACGGTCTAACTGCTGTACGATACTGTTTATTGCTCGTCCTTGACTGAATACATATCATCCGATTTGATGCCGTCTGCCAGGCTATCCCCATAGGCTTCTATTTGATTTACATCTTCTGAAGTACTAGTAGATGATGGAACAATTACTTACATACATGTAGAATGGCTATCGGAGGATTCCGCCAAGTGTTGCAGCATTGTCGACACTAACGAGAGACCAGGCTATTGGAGAGAGAGAGAGACTATTGACTATCCAACTGACATAGTATCTATCACTGAGAAGACCGAACGCATGCCCTGCTCTCCTTATATTGCCTGTATCGAACATTCTAGACTTCTTTCGGCAATTGACCGGCCAGTGTCCCTGGCTGTGGTATGTCTGATCGTTTTCGTCAGCAAAACCTGACTCATTACTCTCGGACGGCAGCGACTCTGGCATACTGTCACGACTCACCAAAACACTCGTTTAATTCTAAATCACAACTAAACTCTTTTGCACCCAAACTTGGCCCGTTACTTTTTCCCCCTCTTCTACGAAGTCTAGCTTCCATGCGAGACATTATCTAAACTGTTGATACTATCAACGTGTTGCTTAGCCCATTGGTTTTAGTGTTGAATTTCTACTGTTCTATTGCTTTTTCATCTGGCTATTCATTGGTATATGGTCTTTTCATTGTTCCATCATTTCCTTGCATTCATTGATAATAGGCAAATAGTTGACATGTTACTACGTTTCAAGGTTACGGGAGTACCCTCGTAGCTGCTTACAATGCGAAAGTTTTTTTACCCAACATGGCATTACCGCGAAAGTACAGTAATTAACAATCCATTGGTTTGAAACATTCTGAGAACTTGATAAGAAATTGTACATCATTAATATTGTTGACTAACAGCACAAATCATATCGTATATTCAAGTGTAGAGAACATCTGATTTGCTAAACAATTGTACAAAAGGATTTTTTTAAAATTATTTTGCAAGGAATTTCGCAAAAAATAATGGTCAGTTGAATTATAATAAATAGATGATATTACAGGTGATACGAGTTGGATCAAATTTCAGTTACTAACGTCATGCATTATCTTATCCAATGTTGACCGTTTACTACAGTTAGTTTGCTAAAAGTCTCTTTGTGGTCTACTTGGAATTTGTTTTAAACACATGACACTTAATTAATATTTCGTGGATTTTACAATTGCTTTGTAATCGTTCACCACACAGATGATATTAGTTTACGCAAATTCATAGGTGATAAAATACCACATCAAACACTGAAATTATATAAAGTTGAAAATAACTAGTCTTTGGTACTTGACACCAAGTGTGTTGCTGGTAGCGCCTTTGACAAGCTGAGTTGCGAGGATCTGTGTCAGCAGTGGGTGCATACGACTTCCGACCGTCCTCCTCTGCCTGCTAGAACAATACATTTGCGCCAGTACGAGTTCCAAACAATCATTTATAAACGTGAATCTTGGAGTGTTCACAGTTTGGCATGAGAATTTTACAAAAGAATTTAGTTCAAATTAGTTTAAAATTTATAATAAATGCTTTTTCTTTATTTTATTTTTTCATAATCTAACGATATACAAATGCAGAAGAAACAATTCTGATGATTAATTCAGAAAAACCGATGAAATTACCTTCATTGAGCTATGAAACAATGCGTCTGTCAGTTTTTGTTTGCATACTAGGAGTCTGATATGTGGCCGCCGCTCTCCAGCTTCAATCCAGCCAAAGCCCATTAGACCTGTTGCTAACTTTCCAGTTGTGCTTAATGTCAGTCAAGGTTTACCTTCTGTAATTACTAACTCTATCTAATTGTTACTCCTATTTGTCCTTCTTCATAGGGTGTGGCAAGGCTTCTGAGTTTAATATCATACCTACAAATATCTATTCCTGCAACGAAGATATCACCAAAATGTTAATGCCACCTGATGCATCCCATTCGGTTCCCAGTTCTCTGGTTGTTTTTGTGATTTAAATAGTTTGTGCTATCGCTTCCAACAATCACCTTCCTATGTTTCAATCCTATACCTTCATTTACTAAAATTCTTTCCTTTTCCATCTTCAAAGCTTCTTAAGCCAATGAAACAACAGAGTAATTAATTAACAATGTAATTAATCTTTCCATAAATTTGGAATTATTTAGAATTTGAAGCATTGCACTCCTGCTATACGAAACTATATATTGTAACTTTTGACATTTTAGACTATTACTACCCCTCATTCACCTAAAGCCACGTGATGTTAATTTTTTTCCCCCATTTTTTCTTTTTCCTGCCTTTTTTTTTTTTTTTTTTTTTTTTTTTTGTTTAGCTAGTTATTCCAACATAGTTGTCTTCTTTCGTCCCCATATTATCATTACATTCTTACATTAAATCTTTGCTTCCCTATGGCTTCAGGTCATCAGCTGTTACAGTGTACTGAGTTTTACATTTCGCACTTGTTTACATTCCACGCTGGAGTACTATCCGCTTGCATGCGGTTTCTTCTGCCACTCTTGCATTTACTGATTGACAATGTTCCTTGTAGGTCACCGTACTCATACAAGTTTAATGCATCCCAACAGTTTTAGTTACAGTCTTATTTATTTACTTTAATATCTCGATCCCTAATTAATTAAGATAGCTGATGCAAGAAGAGAAAATTGAAAGTAAACTGTGATTGTTTTTTTTCCGGAAGTTAAATATTCTTTAAGACTTTACCACACTTTTCCTAGTAATTTCGCCTATGATACTATGTCACTTAAAGAGATTGTTTGTTGTAACACTGTCCTACCTCACAATTCTATCCCGGGTTTATTTTACTTTCCCTAGGGCAAACTACTATAGGACCCATCACTTCATAGGAACAGCTGTATTTCCAGTGTTGACTGACCTATTACCGATCATCATCTCTCACCTACTGTGTACTAAGACAAATTTGTCTTCAGGTGACATCGTACACTTCATCTTTCAAACCTAGGGTTGATATACAATCTCCTTTAGAATCAATAGAATTTAATGGTCAACATTCAATTTAAAAGTAATGCAGTGGTGAAGACGGGAATGCGTATACTCTTTTAATAGGAAAGGTTTCAAAGATATATGTTAAACACTTCTAAAAAGATGCAAAATGTTTACAGTTATTTCTTCCAGAATTACAAAACCTTGTATCCTCTAGAGATCGTGTGACTGATAGCATGTTGTATGTTACAATCTTACTTCCGACTTTATTTGGTTAATTCTTACGAATTCACTACTCGGTGAACTATGTTTACTATCGTGTTTGATCAGTTATATATTCTTTATCGTGGCTCACATTCTGCTTTCAGTTATCACTATCAGGCCCATCTGACCAAAAGATCATACTAGTAGCCTTAGGCATACTTTATCGCTTCCGTGACTATTAGCCTCCATTCTAAACTATGCTTAGTGAGTTCCTGAGATGCTCAACCACTATTGCATAGCACGTTTTCAATAATAATCATATCACTATTTTCCTTTATTCCCCCTACTGCAGCTTTACGGGACCCATATCTCTCTTATTTTTCATGATACTAACACCAGTTCAATAACATGTATACCCATCACTCACAATATTAAGCAACAAATATTCTTCATTAGTTCCCTTCTTTACCATATCATTAGTTTCCTTATGCATCCATGCTTCACTCAACAAACATTTAATTTCACTGATACAAAATTCTTCGCCATCGTCATCGCCTAAACGATGAAGTATACACATTTGTATCGTAGCTACTGTATTTATCATTTTTAAATATATTGGGCTACTAGACTGTCACGTAAAATTCCGATTCTTACAGCATAGCACACTATTCCTCTGTGACTAGGCTTACCTTAAATGGGTCGTATAGCTGAACACACAATTCAGATTTCACATACTATTGTATTTATTAGGCAGTGTGGATCCGCCTTGCAGTAATTATTGTAGGTGTGCACTTCCCAATTAATCACCTGAACCCTTGAGAGGCCTTTATAACAATCACGAAGGATTCACTGTGATGTCACTCAGCAACCATTAATACACCAAGTATGAATGCTCAAACCGTCAGAAATTCCACACACAATCTGCCCTTCAGTTTTTAAAAGCCACATTTAAATAAGTATCTGCCAGGTTTAAATAGCCACTATTCTTTACAGAGAAACTTAGCCACAATTTTATGTTTCCTTTCACACGCTAAATGATTTTAACTGCAGATTATTCTTATTACATAATTACATTACTTTATTGGATCTGAAAGTTCATGATTACTTGTAACATCTTACTTGAACTGCTTCCGTTCAATTTTCAAGACTCAGGTCAAGGTTGCTAATTTACGTATACGAAACATAAACATTTTGTGCATCCTCTTGTCAGTTAATGTAATTGATCAGACACTACTCTTTGGTAATGATATGTTACACCGTTTTCCGCAAAATTTCAACTCAAGATAAAAACTTTTCAATACACCCAAACAGAAAACATTGTGGTATAATTCCTACACATTTTGGGCCTATTACTAATTATGCACGCGCTTACCGATTAACATGCAAATGATTAGAAAAAGTTATTTCAAAATGTTGTAAGATTATTATTTTAATTACATTACAATGGAACATAGAAGGAGTACTTTTAATTTAACATAAAAAAATGAGAACCACTGCCATAATATTCTGCTGCAGTTTGCCAAAGTTATTAGCTCAAGACCATTTATTTATCTTGCAAAACAATTTTACGCGAACTGAATAATAGATTTTCTGCCAATGATTTTCCGCCGAATGCGAAAGCCCAACCAGACATGCAATTTATATAATTTAATGATAAAAGAATGCATCTTCGTTTTCCGAGCTCAATGAATAGCAATTTCTTACTGAAAACAGATATCTTAAGCAAAAAATTATGTTACAAATAACTCACATTTAAATTTGAACTGAATCTTGAATAGACTATGAAAACTCTATTACAACTCATTTTGATCTTGCAGCTCAAATAGTTCACAATTTAGTTTAAAAAAATTTCAGTTTAGTGAAATTTCATCTTAAACAGGATTTTTTGTAAGTTATATCATGCCAAATACTGTGACTGTTCCATAACTCACCTGATTTTGCCACTGAAAAACCGACGTGTTGCCGCTGTTGAACCGTGGTGCACTGTACTACGTTGCACCCAGCCGCGTGATACATGACTCTGCTGACTGGCGAATCCTGACGCCTGCCGTTGATGTCTCCACTACACTGAAACTGTTGCTCTTCTAAGACTTAAACTTTTGACTACTAGCTGAGGACTAAAATAAGCTAACTCTCTCTCCTGCCCGTCTGCCGTTAGGTCGTTTCTGCTGTTCTACACTTTTCTCTTCCCACTATTTCCTTCCAGTGTTTTCCGTTCCTGAAGTCGTTGCCTTAGACTCTCGCCGATGGATTCGATCATCTCCACTCTGATCACCAAATTTGTAACAGACTAGTCGAGTGATCTAGATCCTCTTCAGTGGGCGTAATTTGGTTTCGGCAGAGAGTATCTGGAAACTCAGGTACTAACCTTTAATGGAGTTGCTGCTGCTGACCTCCGGCGACCTCGGCTCTACTCTCCAGTTCAGCTATAAGGCTATTTACTAACATCAGGTTCTGACACCACTGTGGATTAAGGCCACAGACCTGTGTGGTTGTTAGTATGGCTTCACCAACTTAGGCTTACTATAGCAAACAGCAGGTTCTCCTATATTCCACCAGTGAGAACAAGGTCTAACTGCTGAACGATACTGTTTATTGCTCGTCCTTGACTGAATACATATCATCCGATTTGACGCCGTCTGCCAGGCTATCCCCATAGGCTTCTATTTGATTTACATCTTCTGAAGTACTAGTAGATGATGGAACAATTACTTAAATACATGTAGAATGACTATCGTAGGATTCCGCCAAGTGTTGCAGCATTGTCGACACTAACGAGAGACCAGGCTATTGGAGAGAGAGAGAGAGAGAGACTGTTGACTATCCAACTGGCATAGTGACATGCCTACTGACAATCTATCACTGAGAAGACCGGAAGCATGCCCTGCGCTCCTTATATTGCCCGTATTGAACATTCTAGATTTCTTTCGGCATTTGACCGGCCAGTGTCCCTGGCTGCGTTATGCGCTGATCGTTTTCGTCAGCAAAACCTGACTCATTACTCTCGTGTGGACGGCAGCGACTCTGGCGTACTGTCACAACTCACCTAACACTCGTTTAATTCTAAATCACACAACTAAATCTTTTGGACTAAAACTGGGCCAATTACATCATATTATTAATTAGTTATTACAGTTGATAATTTACTCTAAATGTAATTTTGTTTAAAAAAATGGTTGTTATTATTTTATGTAGGGAGAGATAACTCAGACTTAATATTTTTGTGTTCGTATTTACAGTCATTATTAATGTGAAAAAGAATTTTATATCAATGTAACCATACACCTTACTGTATTGATTATTGTAGTTTGTTGGTCCTGTAGATATTATTAATTTTTTTATGTGAAATACCCAATGGTTGGGTTAAGTTTCATTTCATTAATTTAATCTTATTGATGTGTTAATTTTTTTTTATAAAAGGACATACTCTTTTGTTGACAAGTTCTATATTTATAATCATATTTCATTAGTATTTACTTTAAATAAAAATGGCGAATATTTAGTGTTTTCATTTTTCATCACTTTTGTTTTTATTAATAAATACAATTTGATTCTCAAATATGAAGTTTCTAGTTCATTTCATAAATAATTAGTGTAGCTATTTCTAAATACAGTTCAATATATTATCATAACATATCACCATGGTTATTTTTGTGTTTCTAGGAGTTATTCTGTTTGTCTAAGTAACATTCAGATCAACAAGCAGACTCAATCAATAGCTGAACATTTAAGAACCAGTGCAGTAGTGTGTCAGACGATTGTTTTGGGTGAACGCCAATTTTTTTGGAAAGACTGTGGAAATTTTTTTACAGATTCTGGGACACTTAAGAACCATCAGAGGATTCATTCAGGCGAACGCCAATTTTCATGTGAAGTTTGTGGAAAATCTTTTACACAGTCTGGGGATCTTAAGAATCATCAGAGGATTAATTCAGGCAAACGCCCATTTTCTTGTGAAGTTTGTGGAAAATCTTTTACACAGTCTGGAAATCTTAAGAATCATCAAAGGATTCATTCAGGTGAACAACCATTTTCATGTCAAGTTTGTGGAAAAACTTTTAGTTTATCTGGGTATCTTAAGAAACATCAGAGGATTCATTCAGGCGAACGCCCATTTTCTTGTGACGTTTGTGGAAAATCTTTTACACAATCTGGGAATCTTAAGAAACATCAGATGATTCATTCAGGCGGATACCCATTTTCTTGTGAAGTTTGTAGAAAATCTTTTACACAGTCTGAGGATCTTAAGAATCATCAGAGGATACATTCAGGTGAAAAACCATTTTTATGTAGAGTTTGTGGAAAATCTTTTAATATATCTGGGAATCTTAAGAAACATCAGAGGATTCATTCAGGCGAATGCCCATTTTCTTGTGAAGTTTGTGGAAAATCTTTTACACAGTCTGGAAATCTTAAGGATCATCAGAGGATACATTCAGGTGAAAAACCATTTTTATGTCAAGTTTGTGGAAAATCTTTTAATATATCTGGGAATCTTAAGAAACATCAGAGGATTCATTCAGGCGAATGCCCATTTTCTTGTGAAATTTGCGGAAAATCTTTTACACAGTCTGGAAATCTTAAGAACCATCAGAGGATTCATTAAGGCGAACGCCCACTTTCATGTGAAGTTTGTGGAAAATCATTTACACAGTCTGGGAATCTTAAGAATCATCATCTGATTCATTCAGGCGAACATCTATTTTCTTGTGAAGTTTTTGGAAAATCTTTTACACAGTCTGGGGATCTTAAGAATCATCGGAGTATTCATTTAGGCGAATGCCAATTTTCTTGTGAAGTTTATGGAAAATCATTAATAGAGTCTTTGTAACTTAAGGGCCTTCAGAAGATCCATACAGGTTAACTTTGATTTCTTGAGAGGTTCATGGAATTTTATTTTCACTGTCTGCTATTCTCAAAGTGCATAAGCGAATTTATTCACATGAACGTCCATTTTCTTCTAGCGTTTGTGGAAAATGTTTTGCAGACTCATGTAGTCTTATAAACCATCAGAAGGTTCATTTAGGCCAATGCTTTTTTGTGGGTATTTATGGAGATTCTGTTGTACAGTCTATAAGTTTCAAAAGTAATTTGTGGATTCTTGAAGATAAATACAGAATCTGACGATAAGAAAGTACATAAAAAAGTTTCAGTTGGGTGAATAATGATTTTTTAATTATATTTGTAGAATATCTTTTATCTAGTCTAGACAAATTTTAAGTCACTAGAGAATTACTAAGCATGATATTTGATTTTTGTGTTATATTTGTGATAAAACTTTTATGTTGTCTATGGATCTTAAAAGTCTTTGGATAGTTACTTGCATGAACTTCTTTCTTACAGAATATTTTGTTATTTTCACTATAAATCTTTTCAGGAAATCTGCAATATAGAGTTATCTGTTAATTTGTATTTTAATAAAATCAGTGTATTAGATAAATAAAACAATAGCACTGATGATTTTACTTCCAATGTGTATTAAAAGAAAGGTGTTCTAGAGTGTCAATAACTGTTGTATTGGAATGTTGGAGGAGCACAGTATGACAGTTATTAAATTGTTCCTTAATTCTAATACAGATAATATAAAAAACTAAGTTGTTTGTAGTGTATAGAAAAATTACTTAACTCACTTATATTATTTTATGTTTTAACATTATTATTCAGTCATATTAGTGTATTGATTGTTTAATATAAAATGTTAGACAGTTTAATAAAATATATTTGGAATGATTATTAAATATTTGTAGGTTTATCAACTATTATTGGAATACAAAAATAGCCTCAGTGGGTTATATGTTCTACAGTAGCTGGTTGTAGAAAAATTATTTGACTTTTAAATTGGTATTTCATATATCATTTTTCACATTTGAAATAAATATTATCTTTTACCCAAAAGTAAAGAAATTGTTGCAGAAAAGCCTTACTCTAATCTGTATCTGAGTATCCTTGCCTCTAACGACTTTTTATGACTGTCCATAAGGGACCATGCATAAACTTCATTACTCTTTTTTTAGCATCACCCAATGCGTGGAACAATGAGTTTTCTGTTGACGGTTACTACTGTTTTTCATTGTTGGCTTTTCTTGCAAATTAATGTGTTTATAATGAACTTGACTGATATTTATATGATATATTGTTTTTTATTATAAATATTCTGAACCACATGGTGATTATAACCAGCAAATGAATAATTATTAAAAAAACATCTTTAGTAGGTACATCTGAGGTATTATTTTCTTCTTGAGGTTTTGCAGAAAGCAATTATTATTACCTCATTCATAATTTTGATTAATTGATCAAGTATTGCAAACTATATTTGCCACATGAAAGAAGTTAATAGTAGCATCATTTTTAGTTATAGGTTTTTCCCTGATGTTTTGTCACTTTTCTCTCTACATTACCAGAGAATTATTCATTGTCCTGCTTAGAATTTTTCTATAATTCAATGATTCCATTTTAAAGTCTGAAAAAACGCTAGAATCCTTTCTGTGTAATATATAGAGCTATATCATATCAATATCATACTTTAAACTAAGTATAATGCTTTAGCGAGCAATACAATTAAAGACGCCCTAATAGTCACTTAACTGGTCAAAAAGATTTCATCAACAAGCAGTGTGGTGACCTATTTCCAATCCTATTAATGCCAATGTGAATTTTTTCTGGGTGAGGGTTAGTGGGGGGAATTTTGAGAGACATCTACAATTTTAGCCTACGTATCATGTGCCTGATGCTTTTAACATATGATACTGGCTGGAAGGTGTCAGCTATTTTAGACAGGGTCATCCTAGAATTATGGCTTAAAGTCACACACAAGTATGGTGCTGTAGATATATTTTGTACCCAAAAGACAGCGATAATTAAATTAAGGGAATAAATATCTGCATGCTATTGTGTATTTTCTAACCTATCTTAACTGCCCCAAATATAGTAAAAAAATTTAAGTTCAGTTTCGACCCCTTCCCCCTATAAATGCCAGTGCAGTTATGTACCTAATCCTTCTCCCCTCTGACCCAACTACATACTTTATTGATGCTCCCTAAATTATTGAGAAA
>JARYHS010015006.1:0-30431 GCA_031002005.1 Vandiemenella viatica
GGCAGTCCATGAGGTAACAGTTGTCAAATAGCGACTGTGATCAGTATTTGCGTTTTGTACTATATTCATCTATCGTATAGGAACTGGCATTCATTTAATCAGTGTCTTTTTTGTTTTTAGGTAGTGGTAAGTGCCAGTTGGTTTAGTCTCACTGGTTTTTTATCTGGCATCGCCATTGGTATGCAGTAGATAATAAATTTACTGTTGACTCTAAAATTTTTGGAGCTGTGAATTCTTACTCGCGATAACAGATTTCCTTCGTTTAACTCAGGCAGATAGGATGGATTAAGTGAAGCAGTCGCCTGTCTGTGACTAGTTATGGACTTCGACGTCCAATATGAGTGCCGTTGCACCAGCGTAGATCTCTCAACAATATAGCTTCAGTTCGTGAAGTTCAGATGTGTACTTAATGTTTCTAGTAATTGAATCACAAGGGAGGTACTACAAGTGCAGCAAAGGATTAATTATGGAATTATTGGGTAGAATAAAAGTACACCACAGCATATGCAGATTGAGAGTTTGGGAAGTTTTGAATGAGAAAGGAATTTGAAAACTACTAATCTAGAAGATTAGAATTATGTATGAGGAAATTAAAGTTGTTTGGAACTAATTTTGCAAAGAATGGCATAAATCAGATTTGACAACAGGGAGGAAAGATGTGACATAACAGAAATAGTTTTAGATTGTGCAAGGATTTAGTAGTTATAGTTTTTATCAAAGAATTATGTTTTGTTCTTTGGGCATGGACGAAATTGAATAACGATTGGAGAGAGAGAGAGAGAGAGAGTGACGAAGAATACAGCGAGGTTTGAACAGCGAGGATCGGATATATCAGTTGCAACTACGAATCATATATATTATTTCTATAGGGTGTTTTTTTGTCACAAGCCATTATCTCCCTTCATATTTAACCGATATCAATGAATGAGGTATCATTTTGAAGCTTATGGTCTCCACTTTGGTCACATCATATTTTAAGAAAGGAAATTTTCGGATTCGACCATTAGAGGACAAAAATGTCATGAGCCATTTATCTCCCTTCATATCTAAGTAATTTAGATAAATGAGGTATCAAATTAAATATTAAGGTCTCCGCCGTGGTCACATTATATTTTAAGGAAGGAATTTTTCGTAATTCGACACTTAAAGGGCAAAAATGTCAATATTTCCAAAATACATTTTTTGTGTCTCGAGCCGTTTATCTCCCTGGATATCTAACCGAAATCTATAAATGAAGTAGGTTTATGAAGAGTAATGACTCAGCTTTGGTGACATCATGTATTAAGACAGAAGTTTTTTGGAATTCAAAAGTGTCAATGGTTATTCAACGCATTTATCTGTCTCTATTAGTATATAACCGAAACAGATAAATGAGATATCATCCTAAACATTATGGTGTCCGCTGTGGTTACAACCTGATTTAAGAATGGATTTTTTTTCTGAATTTAACCCCTAAAGGGAAAAAATATCAGTATTTCTAAAATACGTTTTTCGGGTCTCGAGCCTTTTATTTCCCCTGAAATTAGAATAATTGAAAAACGAGGTATCATTTTTAAAACTGAGGTCTTCGTAAGGTCCATATTTTAAGAAAAGGAATTTTTCAAAATTCGACCCTTAAAGGGTAAAAGTATTAATATTTCTACAAAACATTTTTCTTTCACCAGGCATTTTTCTCCCTTGATAGCTAACACGAATTGATAAGTGAGATATCATTTAAAATATTAATGTATCCTCTTTGGTAATTTCATATTTTAAGAATGAACTTTCTCCAATGTCAACCCTTAAGGGGCAAAAATATCATCATTTCTAAAACTTTTTTTTTTAACCTCACTTGATGCCAAACCGAAATCGATAAATAAGATACCATTTTAAAGACCAAGGTGTGCGCTTTGGTCACACCATTTTTTTGTAATTCGACCCTTAGAGGGAAAAGTACCAATATTATTTCTACAACGTGTTTTTTTAAATTATTATAACAAGCCATTTATCTCTTTCGATACCTAACCGAATTCGATAAATGACATATCGTTTATAAGATTAAGGTCTCCAATTAGGTAAAATAAAAAAATTTGGAATTTGATGCTTAAAGTAGTCGCGCTATGAGACAGTTCATGGACAAGTCCCTAGATTGCAGCTGCAGATATCTTATAGATGTCAATAAACGGTTTTTTATACGATACGTAGCTTTTCGGATATTCTTTTTTTCTGCTACGAAAACAACTTTGTTTTGTTACACAATTCCAATATGAACATATTCGCACAGCAACACATATCACAGATATGTTGATATGCTGTGTGGATTTTGTTCAGGTTAGTTGTAATATGTTAAGGTCAGTGACAGTTTGTCGTACATACAGTGTGTTTTATATTTTCCTGTTTCGTAATGTGTTTTGATGCGAACATATTACACTAAACAAATAAATATTTGTCTCAAAATGCGGTTCTACTTTTAATTATATTACATTTTAATATTTACATTTTTTTCTCTCTTTCTCAAATAATTAAAGACCTCAGAATTTTCCTTCGTATTCTACATATTAGTTATTGATTGTGTTCTGTGGTAATTTATACAAACACTTCTAGTTTGAAAAACATTTGTTTTAGAAAATCTGGATGGAATTCCAGGTGTGGGCTTGAAAAGGGAACCTTATTTTTCAAAAGTAGTCACTTCAAGTAATATTCCTGTTCAACAAAAGATACTAATGCTTACTGTGCCACTTCTTAATCCTGAGCAAAAATGAATAGGACTTTTTAACTCTGGTATTCGATCCTGTATGGAATGACGGAATAAACACTCCACGTTCTTATACATCGTCAGTACTTTGTATCTTTTAATGAATTTTATAAATATAGGACCTAAAATGCAATGTATACATTGTATTTTAATATACTTGGCTCTAAATATCCTGTACAATTTTTGTTTTTCTGATTGATAATTTTTGTTATTATAAGTTTATTTTTCAATGGATTAATAAATGTTAAAAAGGATGGAAATTAACATTTTTCACTTGAGTTCCCTTCATTTTTTTCCAATTCTCCAGCTACATAGTAAAAAAAGGAAGAGAAAGAAAAGAAAGAAACAAATCGAGAATTAAATAAAAAAGCCATATATATATATATATATATATACAGTATATAGTGTAACAAAAGTTTCAAAATCTCGCTTTTTTGTGACACTGCAGCATAATTCTGCGAACTAACTCTTGGAACGCTAGCATCGCGGCTGGTGTTTATTTCATGGAGGAAGGAATAATATGGAGACGACGCAAGAGACCTTTACCACGCATGGGAGTGAAGCAGGCCGGCGGAGGAGTGGGGGGGCATGGCCGGAGTGGCGGGGGCTTGACCGCTTCCCAACAAACACGGGGAATATGTACAAACACCTCAAGGGGACTCTAGGATAAACGTGACGCCGCAATCTGGTGATGGATTATTATGTAACTCGATGAGACAAATAAAAAATGAAGAATAAAATTTTTTGATATCCTGCTTAGTTTTCGAGATATTCTGTCTCAAATGTGAAATGGTTTTGGTTGAAATTCAGAAGAAAAAATTATTCAAAGTCAAATTTTATGATGAATTTTTATTTAAAAAGACGAGAAAAATAAAAAATAATTTTTCGATATTTCACCTAGTTCTCGAGATATACTGTCTCAAAAGTGAGGTGTCTTGAGTTGAAATGCAGAAGAAAAATTTCGCAAAAGTCAAATTTAATGATGGATTCTTATGTAACACGACGAAAAAACACGATAATAAGGAATAAATGTTTCGATATCTTGCTTAGTTTGGGGGATATACAAACATCCAAATTGAGGGGTTTAGGTTTGGATGCAGGCTGGACCAAAAATTAATTCTGTCAAAGCCACAATGATTACATGGTTGACATGCAGAATGGATATTTCAGTTTTATTACTACCACTTGTGGTTAGTCTGAAATGTGTCCTAGACCAGAAAAAAAGTAAGAAGACCCACTCTATTGATGAGCAACCCAGACATTTTGTAGGCTGGTACCAGAAATAAAATGTTTATTCAGTCACCTTAATGAACATTCTCTTGATCAAGATGTGTTTGTCTAATTTCACAGCCCTACTTATTAGGACAAATTGTAAAAAAAATTATCTCTCAGTTAGATTTAGATACGGGGGGGGGGGGGGAGAATGTTGTACAAAAAAAAAGAGACTAAATTAGAAACACATTCCCCAAATTGATTTTGTTCAAAGGCCAATAACTTCTTTATTTATGAAGCCCATTTTTATTTCTGCATGAACCTGTTTCGACATAAATAGATGAGAAAGATTTCAAAATCGGTAAAAATAGGTATAGACGTATTTACAAACAGAAACAAGTCTTATACGAAGCTTTAAAAATAACCTAAGTCAATGACCTGAAATAGCTATTTAAAAAATTAATAAAACTCACAGCTTCTCACATAACAGTTAATTTCATCATCCATTGTCAGTATAATCAGCAACGTGACGAAAGAAATCGTAATAGTAAATTCACTGAATCGCGAAGTAAAACACGCCCCTTTAAATCTCATTTTAAACACTCGTTAAAAAATAATGCTAGTCTATTATGTGCAAAATAGCAAGGTTTGCTGATTTTCTACACTACACCAAGAAAAATTTGAGAACAAAGTCATCCCATTTAGAGCTATGACTAAATATTTATAGACGTGCTGCAAAGTTTGCGGCGTCTACCGCTCACTTCAACAACGATAATTACAATTCAACTTACTTATGAAATGATATTCCAGGTTCTTTCCTGTCTGGCCTATTTGTGCAACCGTACGCAACACAAGCTGGCATTTTTAAACACTTATACACAATACTAAATGAAATAATCACTGCATCTACCACAATGTGAACACCTTAATTGTTGGGAAGCGCCATATGGTCGCTGCCGGTGCTGCCACCATGCGGGAGAATTTAGTGGTTGCTTCACCGATTTAACGTCACTTCTCCTCCATATAATTCCTTCCTCCATGGTTTATTTCATGGAGGAAGGAATTATATGGAGGAGAAGTGAGCTTAAATCGGTGAAGCAAGCACTAAACTCTCCCGCATGGTGGCAGCACCGGCAGCGACCATATGGCGCTTCCCAACAATTAAGGTGTTCACATTGTGGTAGAGGCAGTGATTATTTCATTTAGTATTGTGTATAAGTGTTTAAAAATGCCAGCTTGTGTTGCGTACGGTTGCACAAATAGGCCAGACAGGAATGAACCTGGAATATCATTTCATAAGTAAGTTGAATTGTAATTATCGTTGTTGAAGTGAGCGGTAGACACCGCAAACTTTGCAGCACGTCTATAAATATTTTAGTAATAGCTCTCAATGGGATGACTTTGTTCTCAAATTTTTCTTGGTGTAGTGTAGAAAATCAGCAAACTTGCTATTTTGCACATAATAGACTAGCATTATTTTTTAACGAGTGTTTAAAATGAGATTTAAAGGGGCGTGTTTTACTTCGTGATTCAGTGAATTTACTATTACGATTTCTTTCGTCACATTCGTGGTCGGACTTGGGAGGAAACTGTAATTCTTTTTCCTCTTCAATAATTCGATGATGTCTTGATGTAAAATTTATAATATGTTCTGGAGCATGATTAACAATTTTTCCAGGAGTATACAATTACCAGTGTTTGCATATTTCACTTCACATTTCAAGAGTAGTTTTTTTTTTATAAGCTGCTTTAAAGTGTATGGGCAGTGGGATTGTTTGAATTCCTCCCCCCCCCCTCCACCCCCCAAAGATCTGATACATTGTAAAAATATTTCAAAGTGATCCTGACTATATTTATATGCTAATATATATTTTAAGATTTTTTGATCAATAACTAAGGAATTAAAGAAATACTTCAAACATGAATCAGAAAACCTAAGAATCCAGTGCTCCTACTGCTGTCAATTATTATCTTGCCATATGGTGACACTTTCAAATTACATATATAACTTTCTGTTTCAATCAATCTTGTATCACTGTTTCCTAATTACACTTGGATATTATGGAGCGTGTGCTCCATTGAAATTAAATAAAATAATAATACCCTTAGTCTTTTTTTGTGGCTGTAGATGTTTTGGCAAATAAAATTCTATTAAAATAATTTTTAACAGACTTTTTTTCCTTAATTTCTAATGTTTATAGATAGCATCAATTGAGATACATACATAAGAGAGCGTGCATAAACCACATAGCTCCAATTTGGCCTCCTGTGAACCACTATCCCTCCCCATGTAGACCAACTTGGCTTTTGCCTCCACCCCCCTTCCCCCCCCCCCCCTCACCTAGCAAGTAGGTTTTTTTCCCCTTTTGATTCCAGAAGACATTTTGCACTGTTTTCTCTTGTCAGACTATTATAAATTACATAAGGAGATAATTAGCTGAGGGAAATAAATAGGTTTAATTCTAGATCATGATACTGCTACAACTACTTTAGGCCTACTACCAGTACAGGGATCTAGCTTTTTTTTTAATTATTCCTAGCAGTTGAGGTTAGGTTGAAATACAGCCTGGACCAGAAGAAAAATGTCATAAAAGTGGTACGGATAATTCTTTGATAGCTGCGTGCGGCAGAAAGGTGCTATAGCGGTATCGCCATCTAGAATTAAACCAATAAATATTCACATGCTGTTGTGAATTCCATTCCTCATTTTAACTGTGACAAATTTTATGAAAGGATAGCTACGTGCTACGTGGCCTGGCTTGGAATCCCCCCCCTCTCCCTACATAGCTCAACGTAGCCTTCCAGCACCCCCCCCCCCCCCCGGACCAGGCCGTGTAGTTTGTGCACGGTCCCTACCTTTAACCACATGTTAATTCATTATTAATAATGTGAAGTAAAGGAAAATAATGAATCAAATTCTGTGTCATAAAGTTACTTGTACATTCCTGTAATAGCAACAATTGTGAAACGGCTCTTTTATTTTTAAAGGTAATAATAAAGCCTCTGCCCTTTTAAACAGAAGTTGAAGTAGAGTTCTTCTAGCGTGATAAGTTATTTTGTTGAAAAAAGTATAGGCTTGTTCAGACAGTGACTCATCATCGCATTTATGATTGGAGCACACTTGCTTGAAGTTACTTAAAAGAACACCGCATGATGCCAACCATACATTATAGTAAAGTATCACTCTTTACTTTTTGTTGATACACTTTATACTAACTATAAATTATGCGGAAACATTTTATTTCTGGTACCAGCCTACAAAATGTCTGGGTTGCTCTCATCCCTAGAGTGGGTCCTCTTACTTTTTTTCTGGTCTAGGACACATTTCAGACTAACCACAAGTGGTAGTAATAAAACTGAAATATCCATTCTGCATGTCAACCATGTAATCATTGTGGCTTTGACAGAATTAATTTTTTGGTACAGCCTGCATCCAAACCTAAACCCCTCAATTTGATTGTTGTATATCCCCCAAACTAAGCAAGATATCGAAAACATTTATTCCTTATTATCGAGTTTTTTCGTCGTGTTACATAAGAATCCATCATTAAATTTGACTTTTGCGAAATTTTTCTTCTGCATTTCAACTCAAGACACCTCACTTTTGAGACAGTATATCTCGATAACTAGGTGAAATATCGAAAAATTTTACTCTTTATTTTTTATTTGTCTCGTCTTTTTAAATAAAAATTCATCATAAAATTTGACTTTGAATAATTTTTTCTTCTGAATTTCAACCAAAACCATTTCACATTTGAGACAGAATATCTCGAAAACTAAGCAGGATATCAAAAAATTTTATTCTTCATTTTTTATTTGTCTCATCGAGTTACATAATAATCCATCACCAGATTGCGGCGTCACGTTTATCCTAGAGTCCCCTTGAGGTGTTTAACCATACTCCCCGTGTTTGTTGGGAAGCGGTCAAGTCCCCACCACTCCGGCCATGCCCCCCCACTCCTCCGCCGGCCTGCTTCACTTCCATGCGTGGCAAAGGTCTCTTGCGTCGTCTCCATGTTATTCCTTCCTCCATGGTTTATTTAGCCAAAGGGAATAATATATTACCATAAAGCCACGAAAACGCCACCAGTTGCTTAAAAGTCGAAACTGCAGTAAAGTTTTAAAGAATAAAAAACTTTTAAGCAACTGGTGGCGTTTTCGTGGCTTGATGCTAATATAAATTTTTTACCATTGCTGACATGCAGCAATGCTCAAATTTTAAAAGGAATATTGGTCGTGAACAGTCTCTGTGTATATTCTTTGGTACTTAAAAGAACAATCTCTGAAAAATCCTAAATTGTAAACAGACAAGTGTCTCTGGTAAACAGAAGTGTTGTCTCTGTGTGTTAGTGAATGCGGATTTAGCTGAGGATGTTGTTTGTGTTTAATGATATATGAAATTTCTTACAAAAACGTGAAATTTTGTATAGTGTAAAAGTAAGTAACAACAACAGCAATGTATAATAGAGTTTATGAACACCTTAAAAATAGTGATATTCTAAATAAAACAAAATTTGATTTTCAAAAGGGCCATGCAACACAGCAAGCTGTATTTGCCATCACTGACGATATTTTAGAAGTAATATATGGTAAAATAATGCCTGTAGATTTTTTTCTGTGACTTGCCGGATACATTTGACTGTGTTGATAATAAAATTCTGAAACAAAAATTAAAGTTTTATGGTACAGATGGCATTGTTAATAAATGGCTAAAAAACCCAAATTCTTATCATCTGAATGAAATTGTCACTGGAACATATTAAGACTGCTTCATGTTGTCCACTGTTTTCTGAGTGTGAATTTTGTCAGATGTGGGCAGCACTATCATAACTGTGGCGCCACAATTTGATGTAGGATTATTATGTAACTCCACGAAACAAATCTAAAGAATATTTTTTTTTTTAATATCTCGCCTATATTTCGAGATATTGACACTCAGGTATCAGTTGTAAGGATAGTTCCTTGTAATTTTGGTAACGTTTTTCTTCTTATCCAGACCATATTTCAACCTAACCACAACTTCTAGGAATAAAACGAAATGTCTGTTCTGCAAGTTCCTTGTGGTTTTGGTGTAAATTTTTTTTTTTTTTTCCCTGATCCTGGCCTCATCGCAACCTAACTACTTTCATTTGGAGCTATGATATCTCAGGAACTAAGCGAGGTATCAAAAAAATTACATAAGTTACATAAGAATCTATTGTCGAACTTGGCTTTGGCAAAAATTTTTCATCGGATCCAGGCCGCGTTTCGGCATATCCATCTTACTTCTGAGATAATTAATCTTGAGAACCAAGTGAATAATAATAATAAAAAAAATGCTCGTTTTATCATCAAATTGCAATGCCACACTTCACTTACTGCAGAATTCCCCAGATGTGGATTACCTCAGGGTTCTATATTGAGGGCTACTTTTCTTTTTAATACATATGATACAAATTATCTACCCAGTGTTACTCAATATTGGGCCAAGTTGTAGATGACAGAACCGTAGGGATTTACTCCAGATTTATAAACAGAATATAATTCAAATTATGTATTTGACCATATTTATAAATGGTTTGCAGCTAATTGCTTGTCTTTAAACTTTGATAAACCCAATATATGCAACTCAGTACACCAGACAGATATAAAATTTGCTGGCCAATCCATTCAAGATTGTGAAATTTCTAGGTTTGTAAATTAATCATAATATAAATTGTGGAGAACTTGTAGGTACACTAACTGAAGTGATTGGGTGCTGCCACAATTGTAATTCGTACAATTTCAGCTATTGGTGATCTCCATATGAGGAAACTAGGGCAGTTCTATCATTACTGTGGTGCCACAATCTGATGATGAATTCTCATAGAACTCAACGAGATAAATCGAAAATAAAGAATAAAAATTTTCGTTATCTCGCTTGGTTTTCGAGGTATAGCATGTCAAAAATCAGTTATAGATATATTTCCTTGTGCTTTTGGTGATGTTTCTCTTGGTCCCGACCTTGTTTCAAGCTAACAATAACCACTAGGAAGAAAATAAAACACTTGTAGAGTATTTCCTCCATATAGATATAGTGGTTTTTGTGAATTTTTTTTTTTGTCCTGGCCAGATGTCACCCTAACTTTTTTTTTTTTTTTTTTTTTTTTTAAATGAATTTATTATTCGTTCAGCAAATATTGCTATACAGGACGATGTTGAATTTTACAAAAAACATAACTTACATATTGTCATGGTTGAGGTCAACCCACAGGGCCCCTCTGACTACAATACAGTGATACAACAAAAATTTTATAACAATGTTAGCAACATGAATGTCAGTATTAAAAACAGTTATCAGAATTAGAACAGTAATCCAAACAGTTAAAATGAAATTGATTTAAAATAATTACACTTTTTATTTCGAGCGCTGACAAAAATCTGATCTATACTTAACAAACGAGATGTCAAATAGAAGGTGACAGGCCACACGGTATTTAATTTATTAGCTGCTTCACTTCTTCATCGGAATCACTGCCTGATAGTAAAATATCTTGAGGAAGGCGTTTTTTTAGCCTAGTTTGGCCGGTTCTTTTCCCTAGTTTGTAAAATTGTGCACCAGGAACTGTACGCATTCGTTTGATGAAACGTATTGTTTGTTGTTTTATAAATTCGTAAATGTAAGCAATATTTAACTCTCTGTGTAGCTGACTATTTCTTACATACCATGGTGTGTTCACTGCTAATCTGAGTAGTTTGTTTTGAAATATTTGTATTCTGTGTAATTTGCTATGGCTAGCACATCCCCATATAGGACATGCATATGTTATTAGTGGCCGTAATATCATTTTGTAAATTAGCAGGCAGCACTGTTTTTAATGATGATTTTTTGTTTAACACAGGATACAGTTTGTGTAATCTGGCATAGGCTTGGTTTAGTTTGTTGTTAATTTGTATGTTCCATGTTAAGCGCCTGTCAAGATCGACTCCAAGGTATTTAATAGATTGATCACTTGGATTCCATGCTATGTTACTTCCCATGATGTTTATCTCCAGGGGGTTTGGTGGGCGTCTGAGAGTGAAGATTTTGGTTTGACATTTTTCGGGATTTAAAGATATACGCCACTGATTGAGCTATTTAGTTAATTGCATTATTGTTTCCTGAAGGTTATTGCGTGCAATATGAATGTCATTGTGCGAAGAGTATATGATTGTGTCATCAGCGTACTGTGCAGTCGAGATGTTTTGAGGAGTCGGTATATCTGAGGTGTATATGTTGAATAGCGTTGGCCCTAAGACAGATCCTTGTGGGACTCCTGCAGCTATTGATCGTGCTGTGGATATTTTTTGTGTCTATTCTTATGCTGAAAGTTCGATTTTGTAAAAAAAAAATCTAAAATATAGAGGCATTCCTGTGTTTTAAGTTTGTATAGTAGGCCAATGTGCCATAATTTGTCAAATGCCTGGGCAACATCGAGAAAAGTAGCCAATGTGTGATGTTTGAGCTCAAAGCCCTTTGTAATATCTTCTACCAGGCGTAGTATTTGGTGTGAGGTTGAGTGCATAGGGCGGAAACCATATTGATGAGGCGGAATAGTTACCGTAGTATCGAGGAAGGAAGTTAGTCGCTTCTGTATTATTTTTTCTAGCAGTTTGACAAAGTAGGGAGTAAACTTATGGGTCTATAACTAGAGGGCAGGGATGCTGGTTTGTTAGGTTTGTTGAAAACTATGATATTAACATGTTTCCACTCTATTGGGAAATACCCGGTACAGAGAATGCTGTTGAAAAGTGACGTTAGGTAGCTTACTGCCTTTGGGGGTAATGACTTTAGCGCTATGTTTGGTATGTTATCGTGGCCTGGGGATTTTCGTACAGGTAAGTTCTTAATTATTTGTCGCAATTCTTGAGATACAATATCTCGAGTACTAAGTGAGATATCAATTTTTTTTATTTATTTTTGATTTGTCTCGTCGAGTTATGTATGAATTCATCATCAAATTTGGCCACAGCAAAATTTTTCTTCTGGTTCAGGCCACATTTCAACATAACCGCATCAATATTTAGATTCGATATCTCTAGAACTAAGTGAGATATCATTCTGACAGCAAGTGGGTTAGTAGTGAGGCCTATATATGAGCTAGAGCAACGAAGGCATGTAAGTTGATATATGTGAGATGTGTTGTCATGCAAGTAGCATGACCAATGATGGGAAATGTTTCATCTGTGGTAGGATTGATGTAAGTGGAAGTAGCTGGATGCATGCTGCATAAACTACACACATAGATCATTCCCGTGCAACAAACCCTGCTGCAAACATGCAGCATGCATCCAGGTACTACCACTTATTCCAATCCTAACACAGGTGAAACATTCCCCAACATTTGTCATGCTACTTGCATGACTTCTCACACCTCATATATCATCTTTCTTGCCTTCATTGCTCCAGCTCATATATAGACCTCACTACTAACCCACTTGCTATCAGAATGAATGGCCACAGGCAGACAGTATATACAGGGTGCGGCAGCATAACTTCCTTTTTTCAAAACATAATAAAACCAGTTGTATGAATCAGAAATTTTTTATTTGTTTTTTATAATGTAGCCACATACATAAAGTTTTGTTTTACTTAGTTTTGAAGGTCCAATCAGGTAGATGACGTCCCCCAGTCTGCACAAACTGAGAAAACCGATTTCTGGTGTTTGTCATGACTCCTGCCAGCATAGCAGGCAATTTCTTCCCGGATGTTGTTCTTAAAATCATGTAAGGTCCTTGGGTAATTCACATCAACACGGTATTCCAAAAAAAAAAAAAAAAAAAAAAAAAAAAAAAAAAAAAAAAAAACATAGAAAAAATCACAAGGGGTCAAATCGGAAGAGTGGGCCGGCCACTCCAAATCGCCCCTAATTGAGATGAGGCGCTGTGGGGAGTGTTCCCTCAAAACAGCCATAGATGCTCTTGAAGTGCGTGCCGTTGCACCGTCTTATTGGAACCAAGTATCCCCTAAGTCCAACTCATCTAGCAATGGGGGAAAAAATTCCTTAACATGTTTACATACCGCTCCGAATTCACTGCCACTGTGACTTCATTTTCCTCAAAGAACCAGGGACCAATAAAGCCACCTGAGGAAATTGCACACCACACTGTGACTTTAGATGAATGCAAAGGCCTTTGATGCAATTGTCGAGGATTGGTGTCAGCCCAGTAGCGCATGTTTAGTTTGTTGACGTATCCACACGAATGAAATTGGGTTTCATCAGTAAAAACAAAACAATAGCGCCCTCAGAAACCTCTTCCATGAGAATCTCACACGCTTTCCTCCGATAATTGAAGTCAAGTTCAGAAAGTTCCTGTACAATCGCCATCTTGTATGGATGAAAATGAAGATCATCATGAAGAATTCTCCTCACAGAATGATCGGAAATTCCAAGGGCAGACGCATGTTTGCACGCAGAACGCCGTGGTGATCGCAACATTGAAGCTCTCAATGTTCTCAGGTGATCTGATGGGCCGAGAGCCTCCAGATCTTCGTCTTGTAGAACTTTCAGTTTTTCTGAACGAAGTGACCCACGTAACAATTTATTTCAGGTCCGGGACAGGGGCCAAAGGGGCCAAATTAAAGCGATTCCGAAAAGCGCGCTGGGCTGCGATCACAGGACATCCGCTCGAAAGTAGGCCTCAATGGCAAACGCACGCTCCTCATTGTTCCAACGCATGATGGCGACTAAACTGTGTCGGGACAAAACTTTATAGTCACGCCTCTCGAACGAGACAACTAGCACTGCGCTACGATATCAACCGACTGAATGGCATGCATTTAAAAAAAGGAAGTTATGCTGCCGCACCCTGTACTAACAATGAGGCCCATTCAGTTGCAAAACATGCCAATTCCCACAAACTGAATAATTTTAACTTTCTCAGTTAGGGCGATCCGAGTTTTCCCTAATAACACAACCTCCTCAGAACTACGTAGATGTAAACTAGCCTATCAGAATATCCTGGACTCCAGACATCCTCCAGGCTGCAATCTCCAATAAATTCCTCCCACCAGCACTTATTATCTCTACTATTTATATTTCTTATATTTTATTTTTCACTTATAGTTTTTCAAAATTTGATTTCTATATGTATCCTCACTCAGTTATTATGTTGGTCCACCACGTTCAATGATAATATACCGTCAACAATATCGATCCGATATTTGAGCTCCCTTTCTCCTTACACTACCATGTGTGCCGGCCTCGTCATTCACCAGACTGCAGTCTTCGGGTACAAGTCTGACTCCGCCTGGTTTTTCACTTATGCAAGATTATGGCTGTATGCCTAAATATTGCGCTTTTCTTGTGTTTGTTCTTTTTTGTGTTCGTTGTTCCCAGCCGCCTTCATCTGTGGTAAGTGTTGGGTCATATTTCCCTATCCTTCCTTAGTTTTATATAAATATATTGCTCGAGGTGTTGTATCTCAGAAGTGATGTTGTTACATTCAAATGTGGCCTTAATAATAAAAAAAAAAAGCCAAAACTGCAAGGAACTATGCATACGGCATGCATTATCGGTGATTAATTTTTTTTTTCCCTAGCAGTTGTGGTTAGGTTCAAATGCGGCCTGGACTGGAAGAAAAACAAGGAACTATATTAATAACAATTTGAAATCTTAAGAATTAAGGGAGAAAGTAAAAAATTTTACTCTTCGCTTTCGATTCATCTCGTTGAGTTACATCAGAATCCATCATCAAATTAAGTTACCATGAATATGATAGGACTGCTGGAAGAAACACAGGGAACTATATTAATAACAATTTGATGTCTCAAGAATTAAGGGAGAAAGTAAAAAAATTTACTCTTCACTTTCGATTCATCTCGTTGAGTTACATCAGAATCCATCATCAAATTAAGTTACCATGAATATGATAGGACTGCGTTAATGTATTTCTGCCTAACTACAACCACTTATAGCAAAAAACATCAAACAAGCTTTAATTCTTGTACATGTCAGTCATTGGTTACAGAACAAACCATATTTCATCGTAAAAGGTTGGCCGCCATTCATTATATCAATGTATTACTGACTTGAGAAATCCAATAAGTCGGCTATGTACCGAGAAATAGTAAATATTTCTGATTTTTCACTTCATAATTACCTGCAATTTGAGTGTAAGATGCAGTTTCTTTTATCCAAGAATGAAACCTAAAAGATTTGGAATAAGCATCAAGAGGTAATATTGCACATTTCTTGTGTAACAGCTTGTATGCATCAATTTCTATTTGAAGTGATTTTATTCCATTTCTATTCTTCCTACACTTTTTCTTAAATAATACCATCTAAAAATGCAAGCAGTGAATGATATGATAAAGGAGTTAGATTGGGATTCACTGGAAGACTGGAGGAGGGTTAACAAAGTTGTAATAGTGTAAAAGTTGTATATTGGTGATGTAAATAAGATAGGATAGGGAAAATAAACAGTTACCCGTCACTTACCACAGATGAAGGCAGGAGGGCGAGACACGTAAAAACACAAAAACAAAAGAATTACACAATATTTCGACTTTTTAGTCTTCCTCATGTAGGAGGCGAGACATATGGCAGGGGGAAAGATGTGGTCACATCCGAGCCTGCCACTTGAATCCATGTGGCAGGCTCGGATGTGACCACATCTTTCCCCCTGCCATATGTCTCGCCTCCTACATGAGGAAGACTAAAAAGTCGAAATATTGTGTAATTCTTTTGTTTTTGTGTTTTTACGTGTCTCGCCCTCCTGCCTTCATCTGTGGTAAGTGACGGGTAACTGTTTATTTTCCCTATCCTATCTTATTTTCAGTGCCTCGCGGCAGTTTCTTTGTTTCCTTTATCCAATATATTGGTGATGTGGCATGGAAAGATATTGGGGGAGGATGGTATTCTACTTAACAATTTGATGGTGGCTATGTAACTCAATGAGACAAATCGAAAGTAAGAATAAATTTTTGGGGTATTTTGTTTGTCAGTTGTTAGATTGAGATGTGACCGGAAGCAGATTTTTATTTATTTTGCTTTTTGCCAAAGCCACAAGGAACTATGTACCAGACATGTACTATAAGTGTTTTGTTTTCTTACTAGCAGCTATCAAAATATGGCTTGGATCAGAAGTAAAAATTTCACTGAAAGCATTACGAACTATACCTGGTATCAGAGATATGGAAGCCCGAGAAGAGTTATGTAATGTAAAATTTTGCCATACATTTTATCAGTTTCCGTTACATCATAGTCACATATTGGTCTCATGAAATCAAAATCTAGTCTTTGACATGGAATTTTATATGTGCAGGTTTCAAAACCTACCATTTCCTGTGTACTCTGCTTAGAACTGAAATTAAAAACTCATTGAATTAAAAATTTTATTGAACTGCATCAGTATCTTCCTTTGATATTGAGTGATGCCTTCCTGTTAAACCAATAGAAACTGGAGTCTCCACAATCTTTAAAACATTGTGAATTGGAAGTGAGCACTGGTTGTGGTGTTACTGTTTTATAGCTGGAAATCTATATCCAGCAGCTGGTGAATGTGGCAGCATAAAATTCATGATGACCTCATTTAACTCACAGCTAATATCTATGACCTGCGCAATCCACTAGTCACAGTCATATATACAGGCCACAAACATCCCTCTTTGTGAATTGAATCTGAATATTTTCTCATTTCAGAGATCTTGGTTGGAATACAGCGTCAAATGAAATTTCGGGTAATATCAAGATAGGGATACCGCGGTGGCCTCGCGTAGTAAACACACAGATCAAGCGGTATATATGACATCATTGTTATCTATTCAGTCTGCACGTACCAACACAGTAACAGCTATAGATATTATCTGAAAATTGGATATCTGCAATATCGTGTGTTATGGTTATGTTTCACTTTGGTCCAGGCTGCATTACAACCGAAACGCATATTTATAAAATATGATTTCGTCAATCATCATTTGGGTTTATGTTGTAATGCAGCCTGGACCATAAGTCACAATGATGTCATATATACCAAGTAATCTGTGTGTTTACTACACGAGGCAGCAGCGGTATCCCCATCTTGATATTACCCGAAATTTCTTCCTGTTTAAAGTTTGTGCAATATAGGTTTGCCCATCACTGTGAGTCCACACATGTCTCTTCTGAATTCTTTTCACAGGGGCAGTTTTGTTGGATCATTCTTCTATTTCCTGCTGGTGGAATTATTCAGCTTGCTCTTTTGGTAACAGGATGAGGGCTATTAATGTGTATGACTTCACCACTCTTTTAAAATCCTTGGCATTTTGAATTGCCTCTGTACTTGGCCTGGAAAGATTATATTTTGTAGCGTGGTGTTTCTGCAGGCCTTCTTCACCATCACAAGCCCTCTTCCTATATCCAGTAGTGCTGTATACCCACTTCATTGGCACAAGCCTTAATTACTTCAAACAGTTGGTAATGGTTTTTGAAGTGACTAGGGTTACAATTAGAAATAATGATCTTTTCTGGCTGTGATTGCAGTTATTGAATTTTACTTATTGCCAGCAGTGTATGCACTGAGTGATGTCTTCTGTCATCACTTATAACTGCAACACTTGTAGTCTTGTTTTGAAAATATGTGACTCCTGTGAAAATTGTAATTTGATCATTGCTCCAGCTATATCCCTGCAATCACTGAACAGTTCTCAGCAAAATCACAGTGAAGCACAAAAAATAGTTATTCAACCTCTACATGCCCCTTTACTTCTGTAGTGTTTTGTGGTTGCAGTTTGTTCAGGTGTTATGGTATTGTTGCTTTCACTGTCCATTTCCCAAGTTCATGAATAAAGGTATCAATGGCAATAATTTTCTTCCCATTTTGCATATATAATTTGAAAAATCTTCTGTGTTTTCTGTAAAGAGACTCCTCCTTTTCCAGGGCAGTCACCACATTCCTGAAACACGTCTCTCGTTCTAAAGCACATGACAACCAAAGACTTCACGTGGCCAATCAAGGTGTCCTATGTCATGCCTGCAATTTTCTTCAAAGTTACGATGCAGAGTTAAAAATTAGCACAATATACACATAAACAGACATCTCTATGTGGATCCACCTACTTAGGTTGTAGTGCATAAAATTCTGATCTTCCAATGCGGAATACAGGATGTTCTTTCTTATGTATGGCAAAAGCTTCCTCAATACTGTGGGTCATTTATCTTTTCACTTTCACCACTTTTTCTCCTGCAACTCTTATGGTGACTGTGTTTTTGGCTGGCACTCTGTTGAGAACAGTCCCATTTATCTTCAAGATAAAATGACTGTGTGGTATTAACATCAACATCATTCATACGGTGACCATAATTTGGATCCACTTTTTCCAACACTCCTTTTTCAGCCTTCCATGTTTTGTTTTCTCCACCATGTGTTTTATTGCAGATGGGATGTGATGCAAAATTGTACCTTTGAAAAGGACACTGGGAAAATTGATAGAAGTTGCACCTTTTCACTATAGGATTCATGATTCAACAATTGAATTGATGTTTCATATAAATTCGTGGCAAGTTTCACAAGTTTTTCTTAGCTTCACTTTCTTCTGAAGATGGAATTTCAACATTGAAGTTTGGTCAGTTTTCATTTGGTGCACACAGCTGCAGCTTCAGTAACTTTTTTGCGCTTTCTTGATGCATAGAGCTTATGACTTGACTTCATTGACCATAGTTTCTTAATGGGACTAACACCAATCTCTACTGCTGACTGATTACAGCAATTTAATTCTACTGCTCCAGATACAAAATGTTGATCATCCACACCATGGGAGATTTCTCCTTGAAGTTTAGTCAGTGACATGTTTGATATTCAGTCCAAGTATGTAGGACACAGGAAGTAACTACTGGAAACATCTTCACTTTGAAACAGATACTTCAAATGAGCACTCCTTTTCCCAAACTGATCAAAGTCTGTTTTTTTTGCTAGTCGTGTATATCACTTTTTTTTATGGATATGCAAATACATAAATAACCTCTGCTGTCAGATTATAAACTTTTTTTCTTTCATAATAATTTGTGCAGCTGAAAAGTGACTTTTGTGAAGTCTTCTTCCTACACCTTTGAAATGTCACCCGAAAATTAAGAAACATTATTGATGTCTCTCTTGTTAGCTACATTTTCAAACAAGTTGTGGACATGGAACTACACTCAGAAGGACAACTTTTAAGTGTTTTCTTCTACAATGCAAATCTTACGATGCAGGAAAGTGTTACTTTGGTGATTCAAGAAGTATCCTTTTTTGGTAAGTACCATGAATACCGCGTTTGAGGTGTAAAAACTGTGGCAGTGGAGGTAGGTGTGCTAGTATATGAGATGGAATGTGTTACCGGCAACACAGTCTATAATGGAATAGGTTTTGGCTGTGTTAGGATTATAATAAGTTGTGGTATGTGGGTGCGTATTGCATGTTTTGAAAAGAGGCCTGTTTGAAGGGACGGGGTTGAAAAGCATTAGACGGTTGGTATTGGTGCACAAGTATAGTATTTAGATTAGGTGGTGAAAGTGACACATTATATCGTAAAGAAGACATACACCTTAAAATGGGATCTGATAAAAAGTCTGATAGAGACTAGGAATCTATAGAACCTCAGTCCGATACTTTAACAAACATTCTGTTCTTCATACCACATAAAACTAATATGCTGCTAGTAAAAATATGAAATTATGTATACTTTTCTCACAGTGTTGTTGATAAAATGTTTTGGTTGGTCTCTTTGTTGTGTATCAGATTGGTATCCATAAACATTCTGATTGGTGCTGCAGTCTGAATTTCTCGCATTGCTACTTACTGTTGCACAGAACATTTTATCAAAACAGAGATAGTTATAAAGAAACTGTGAAATGCCTTCACCTTACTAAGCACCGAATGTATCAACAGATGGTAAAGTTGAATGAAAAGGGTTCAACAGCAAAAGTGAAATGTTCTGGGCATCCTCGTTCTGGCCGCTCTGTGCAAAATATTGAGGTTGTTTGTGCAAGTGTAGTTGTAAGTGCGGTGAAGTTGGTTCATTGCCATTCCCAAGAATTGGACATGGGATATTCTCCAATACAATAAATTCGCTGGTATAATCTCCATTACGACCCTTACAAAATTCACTTAATGCAGAACCTGAAAGTGATCAATCATGAGAAAAGGTGACATTTCATTGATTGGTTACTGAGAAGACAACGGGAGGATGACAGCTTTGCAAGCAAAATCATCTTTAGTTTTGAGTAGCATTTTCACTTAAATCGATGTGTGAACAAATATAACTGCCATATCAGGGGGTCATAAAATCCCTGTATGTTGCAAGAGAGAGAAAAACATCTTTCGTGAGTGATGGTTTGGTGTGGCTTTTCGGAGGGTGGTATCATCAGCCCTTATTTCTTTGAAGGTGAGGCAGGTCAAGCTGTAAAATCGTTTTTGTGGTCTCGTTTCAATGGAATGAAGCTGTGGCAGGATGGTACCACTTGTCACACACCTCGCACAACAATTGAGTTGCTCCACAAGCAGTTTTCAGATCACCTCATCTCACGTAATAGTGATCAACGATGGGCACCAAGGTCATGTGACTTAACCCCTTGCGAGTTTTTTTCTTTGCGGTTATCTGAAATCATTTGCATATGTTAATAAACCCCGAACCATCCTTGAGTTGAAAACAGAAATTCGACGTGTTGTTGGTGACATACAAGTGAAATCGTGTGTGGTAATCATTGCGAATCACAGAGTTCGTGCCTGCCAGCGCAGTAGGTGGGCGCATATTACTGATATCTATTTACGTACATGAAATAGGAAGGCTTAGGGAACATGATTATGTGTTTTGAAAATAAAGTTCATAATTTGATGTAACAAAATCAGTGGTCTTAAACCGAAATATTGTACAGTAGTTTTTTTCTGGTGTCCAAAACAGCAGGGCCGCATTTAAGCATAGGCTGTAGCCTAGGGGTCCATACCTCAAAGGGGGGGCCACACAGCTGGAGAGGTCCCCAATGACTGGTCGGTGGGTGCTCCCCCCTAAGCCATAGTAGAGCTAAAAGAAATAAAGGTTGCCCATAAATTGTTACACCATTGCTGACATGGTATAGCCTAGGGGCCCACAAAGCCTAAATGCGGCCCTGTGGTACAGATCTCTTATCTTCAGGTTTGGTGAGTGGTGGTATATTTTCCCTATCATTTGTCATCATCAGAAAGCTGTTTCCTTTCCATTGATACATCTGTGATGCCATGAAAAATCCCATTTACTTTTCAGTTATAATTTTTGGTAATGCTTTGTTAAGTTAATTTTAAATAAAGTAATTGGATTCTTTTTTTTCCTATTTCAGTGCCTCTACCACAAAAACTAGCACTACGGCTTGCAAAAAGAGGACTGTTATCTACCAATGATGTAGGTAAGTTCATAGGTTTTCAAAAGTGGAATGTTGTGGTAAAATCAACTAAGGTATGCATCAGTGCTGTCATTGCCACTGCCTGAAACAGATTCGTACATTCATCCATTGTTAATAGACCATGCTGAACTTTGCAAACTGGTGGTTTGTTGACTGCCATTTCTTCAGTGTATCAAGAGAAATGAATAAGATTGGATTCTTCAAATGTTTGTTTTTATTTTAATCACGTGTTGAATTTGCTTTAACAGAAATACATGTCATAATTAAAAGCTCATTAAAATCTTAGACATAATGCAACAATTTTATATTTTTTGCTTATGAGAGGATCTTTCGGAGCTTGATCCTGTGATATACCTTTGTCATATTTTACAAAATGTCTTTTAAGTTCAGTGTTTAGTGATATCTTAACTTCTGAATCTTATTTGGAACATTTGGCTAAACAACAATTTATGTGTGTAGTATTCACGGATTTGCAGCTGCACTGTGTCATAAAAAGACAGCACTTCGATGATGTTCTCTGTTGACAGAGAATGTCGTAAAAAAAATATCTTTGTGACATTATCTGGCTGCAAATCGGTGAAGACTACATTGCAGTGACATGTTGGGAAAATCTCCATTCACACAATACCTTATGTTCTTTCAAACCTTCTTTCCATAGCAGGAGAGATAGATTAGTTCACTAGCTTGCACACAGCTAAACCAAATCTTGTTGCACAATCATTCACTGTGTGTTTCGAGAGCTACTCACAAAACTGCGATTTTTCATCATCAACTAAGTTTTTGTAGTCTAAATTACTCTAAAATCTTTAAATTATCATCTAAATTCTTAGGGTTATTGTTAGCAAGAAGAATTATTTAAAATTTCGTCCATAAAAAAACAGTTTTAAGTTCATGTCATTGTGATAGAGTTCCTTTTATAGTTATTGCAAGTTTCTTTGAATTATATATAGCATAAACTTGGTATTAAGTTTAATTAGAATACTATAGCACAGGTAAACTTTGTGATATAAGTTATTTAACAGTTTTAATTTCTTATTTGCCGTAACTAATTCAAATCAGTAGATAGAACTTCAATCATTAAGGTTATGGTATCATCCCATATTTAGACTGTCCAGATTAAAATATGAATTGTTATTTAATTAGTTCTGGATCAGTAATGTAACAACTTGGTAATAGTAAATAATAAAAAATAATAGTTACTAAATAGTATCGATTTGTTCACAGTAGATTATACATTATCGTTATCCTAAGTTCCAGTATCGATATTTAAAATTTTGTACAAAAACAAAAGCGTACATTAAAGTAATTAATCTGTTCTGCCTGTAAACATAATTGTCTTAAATTGCTATCTAATACAATAAAATAAAAACTTCCTAGCTTAAAAAAAATCATAGTTAACTAATTAGTTCTTGTACATACTAGCACTAAATAGTATCAACCTTCCATCTTAAGTTTATTTTGAAATTTATTAGCATAAGTTTTATTCATTGGTTCTTAAGTACTTTTGTTACCTAGTTGTTACTTATAAAGCTTTAATCTAATTATATATGTAAAAAAAAAATAACAGTCGAGTTAAGAAATGTACAGGCTTATGTTAATTTTGGGTGAACTGAATACTGGTTTGGGGGTGTGAACTGCTGTGCACTAAACTTGAAATAACTTTGTAAACAGCTAAGTTTTACCATCTAACTTAGTTTAAAGCTTTCGATTATAAAGTAAATAGAATTATTGTTAGTGTGGTGAAATAAAAATATTTTTCACTCATAATAGAGCTTCAAATAGCAACTTCTTAGCAAAAAATAAAAAAATAAGTATTTTATTATAGTATTTTTATCTACCTATTAATTACAATAACTTGATTGAGGAGTAATGCTCTATCCAATTTAATAAAAACGTTAAAAATATAGTATAAACTTTATTAGACTACTTTATCAAATAAATTTAACATTTGTTTAGAAGGTGCTTGAAGTATTTGAGAAAAAACATGGCTGGAAAGTGTGGCACCTGTCGCAGGTACATTGCAAAGGGGTTGGGTTGTAGTTGGTGTAAAAAGTGGTTTCAATGGCCATGTAGGGAAGAGGAAACATGGTAAATAAATGAGGCTCTCCCATGGTTTTGTTCACTTTGTCTTAGGGATGAAAGGATGAGGGAGATGAGCGAGATAATGAGGGAGGCTCAGCCTGTCGGAGGTTGAGCTTGTTGAGGTTCATGCTATAGAGGCAGAAAGTAGAGATAGTGGGCTGGAGGACGTTGAGAAGGATGGGTGGGAGCTGGTAACAGGTCATAGGAGAAATATGGTTAATAGGATGAAGAAGCCAGACACCTCAGAAATTGTGGGGAAAAATAGGTTTGACCTGTTGCCACAGTCAGGATGAGAAGAGCCTCATGTAGATGTAGGAGTAAATAAGAAGCAGCAGGACTACAGGAATAAGGGCATGCAAGGCAAGAATAAGGAAAAAAAAGAGGCTTTTGCTGCTAGGTAGTAGCCATGGGAGAGGTGTAGGCCCTCTTCTGCAGGTTCAGTAGGGGACAGGTTACCAGGTCACAAGTTTTTATAAACCTAGTGCAACATTAGGTCAGTTGACAGAGGATATAGGTTCACTTTGTAGGAGTTTCACTAAGGTTGATAGAGTGGTGATAGTGGAAGGTATGGGGAATAATATTGGTAGAAAGTTGAGTTATAGTATAGAGAGTGACCTGAGGAAGGTGGTGATGAAGGCACAGCATACCAGGGTGGAGCTCATGCAGGTCCTAAGTTGCCAAGACCGGCCACAATTGAACTATGCTGTGAGGCGGGTAAATGTAGAAACGGAAGTGCTACTTGGGAAAGGCATTAGTTCTGTGTTGGGGGTTGTGCCTATGAACACCAGTGATAGGTGGGGTTTCACTAGACATGGCCTACACCTAAATAGTAGGGGCAAGTGGGTACTTTCTGAGTTGTTAGCTAAAGCAGTAAGGGAGCCCATTTCCAGTGATGATGGGGTCAGGTCTATGCCTTTTTTAATTAGGGACTGCTGTTGAAGGGACGGAAATAGATGATCAAAGTCACACTGATCGCAGATCCACAATGGGAAGCATCACAGATTTTAAAGAAATAGATGAAGTTGCTGAAACATTAACTGACTGGGGTAAAACTGCGAAAGAGGAAGTAAATGCTGAAAATATGAAGCCAGTAAGAAAGGTGTTAATGGTGAACTGTAGAAGTATAATGAACAAAGTAACTGAATCTTCAAACTTAATAGAGATAGATGAACCACAAGTAATAATTGGGGTAGAGAGTTGGTTAAAAGAAGAAGTACTAGGCTGTGAGGTTGTACTAGTTTTGCTTATTTATGAACATGAATATCCAGGTTGGAAAGCAAAACTATCGCGCGTCGCAATGTATTAGTTTTGTTCATATTTCGTTTCAGCCTGTTGCCTCTGTTTTACGTAACTTCGTAAATGTGAGATCGAAGGCTTTCACGGCATATCGATGAAATGTAGTCTTCACGGCTTTTCCACCATATGTTGTTGAAATGCGACAGCTTCGTAAATCCTTGTGAAAATAACTTTATTCTCTTTGAGCACGGGCACCTTTCTTCTCAGTTTATTTTATGGAAAACATCTAACTATGAAAAGATGCTTAAACAGTTCTTTTCTTTCTTGTAATAACTTTTATTCAATCAGTTAATTATTTAACATTTTTCTACCAACACCAGCAGGAACTTAAAACCATTACTTCTGTATCGGACTTCTTCCTGATACTTCCCGATTCGTATATCAAATTTGCGAACCTAAGATAACGACTCAACCTGTAGGCTCAATTATGTTGCTCTTAGCAACCAACCTCATCTAAAGCAACAACCGCATGAAAGAACAAACTTCAAAGAATATATGTATATAAGTATGCTTGCATACCATGGAATAACCTATAAAATATGTGATCATCACAAGGTTTTTCCTGATGGTTGCAGGGTGTACCGCAGAGATAGAGGAAGCAAATGGTGGAGTAGTTTTCATACTAGTTAACAAAACTACCACAGTTCACTGGTGTTCATAGATCATGACCATGAGTTACTTGGGATAGATTTGAGGGGTAATAAAAAAGAAGAAATCAGGGTGTTGGCTGCTTACCGCAGTGGAAGAATGAAAGATGAAGATGAGGCTATTGGTGAGAAATTAAATTTCAGATTTTAAATTTCAGATTTCAGAGGTGATAATAGAATGGTCATTATTGGTAGGGATTTAAATTTACTAGGTGGAAAATTAGTAGGAAATAAGATTAATAACACAATGTAAATACCTTAATCAGGGAAGGACGATACAAGTGGCAGAGCAAAACACTAGGAACAAAATATTTTGTATAGATTCCTAATAAAGCCTGATGATAACCTTGTGGGGTGTTAAGTAACTGAAGGAATAAATGATCATGAAGCAGTTCTGATGGATATTAGATGATTCAGTAAACCAGCAGCCAAAATTGAAGTGGGGAATATGGTACAATTAAAAAAAGGCACAGATTTTGAATTTGAAGAGATATTTCAGAGAACGTTTCAGCAAATGGAAGGAAGGCAAAAGTATAGTCAAGGTGGCAAGAGTTCAAGGAGATAATAAGATGGGAGCGAAGAAAATTTATTCCAAAGCAGAAAATAAAGAGAAGGAGAGAACCTGTGTACTACAATAGAGAAGTGAGGAGGTTAAAGAGGTTTTAAGAAGAGAACATAACAGAGTTGAGGGACAGCGGGTAGTAGGGAATATTTAAAACAACTTAACAAGGACTTAATAATAGCAAAGAAGGTGGCTAACGATGGGTTTATGAAGAGTTTTGTACTGATGCATCTAGAAATTTCTATGGCTATGTTAGAAAACTGATAGGATGGGACGGTTCTGAGAAGCTCATAGATAAGGATGGAGAAGAAGTTACTGAGGATTTGAAAAAGGCAGAGATTTTAAGTAACTGGTTTAGTGAGATCATTAGGGACAATGAATCAGAAACCGGAGAGTCTAATTCGGAGAACGAACTTAACAACACAATTAGAAATGATGAGACCAATTACGAGGCGTATTCCAAAAGTAAGGTCCGGGGTACAAGATGTCACAGATGATAGGCCTGAATGACGTTTCCCACCTGCAGCGCCATCTACCAACTCCTGGTAAATATGCAGTATTGTTGGCGTGCCGCAGTAGCCGTATATCTATTGTTGAGAGCAGTTCGAAATGGCCGCGACAATCGTAGCTCCCGCCAGTTGTGAAGTGCGCGGTGTGATTAGATTTTTGTTGGCAAAAGGATCGTCAGCTGCGGACATCCATCGCGAATTGTGTGTAGTGTATGGACCAAACATAATGAGTGAGAAACAAGTTCGACACTGGTGTCGAGAATTTCAAAGTGGTCGCACAGATGTGCACGATCAACAGCGGAGTGGCAGGCCCAGTATTCGGACCGACGACATCGTCGAGCAAGTTAACCAAAAACTGCGAAGTGATCGGCGTTTGACGATTAGTGGTCTGGCTATGGAATTCCCAAATGTTGCTAGAACCTCAATTTACAGGATTGTCACTGAAGAGCTTGGATATCGGAAGCTTTGTGCGCGGTGGGTGCCAAAACTGCTCACCGCTCAGCACAAAGAGCAACGAATGCATAGCGCACGACAATTTTTGGAGCGCTATAGACAAGATGGAGACAGTTTGTTTTCCCAAATTGTTACGGGAGACGAGACGTGGATAGCGTACACCAACGCAGAATCAAAACAACAATCAATGCAGTGGCGCCATTCCGGTTCACCCAAACCAAAAAAGTGTAAGCAATCGCCGTACACGAATCGCAAAATGATGGCTTCCGTGTTTTGGGACGAAAAGGGCGTCCTTTTGATCGAATTCATGGACCGTGGGACAACCATTACAGCTGACGTGTACTGTGCAACGCTCACCAAACTGAGACGTGCCATCCAAAATCGACGCCGCGGGAAACTGTCGTCTGGCATCATCCTCCTGCACGACAACGCACGCCCGCATACCGCTTCCAAAACCAAAGAGAAGATTCAAGAGTTTCGTTGGGAAATCCTAGACCACCCTGCTTACAGTCCAGATCTTGCACCAAGCGACTATTTTCTCTTCCTGCATTTGAAACGGTGGCTTGGTGGACAACGATTTCAAACCGATGAAGAACTCAAGACGAGCGTTACCAATTGGTTCAGGTCCCAGGCAGCAGACTTTTATGCCGAGGGGTTAAAGAAACTGGTACAGCGTTACAGAAAGTGTATAGATATGAACGGCGATTATGTGGAAAAGTGAACTAGATATGTAGTTACATACTGACGTTAATAAAAACCTTGTATCCTGAACGATGTTTTTATTATGATCAAACGGACCTTACTTTTGGAATACGCCTCGTAATTTGAAAATTCCTCCTGAGGAAATCGTGAAGGAAATAAGAAAGCTGAAAAAACATATAGGGGCTGGTGTAGATAATATTACTACAGATATCTTAAAGATAGCCGGATGTGACATTGTACCTTATCTTGAAATATTATTTAAATTGAGTCTGGATGCTTTCTGCTTACCAGAGGACTGGAAAAGTGCAATAGTAGTGCCATTACATGAAGGAGGGGTGAGAAATATAGTTGAAAATTATAGCCCAATCAGTTTGACATCAGTGGTAGGTAAATTAATGGAGGGATTGATATGCAACCACATAAGAAATATGTGCGAGGAACGTAAGTGATTTTCAAGTAGGCAACATGGCTTTAGGCAAGGATATTCATGTGAATCTCAGTTGGTGGATATATGCAAGATATTACATATGAAATGGACAAGGGAGGCCAAATTGATAGTTTAGCACTAGATCTGTCAAAGGCTTTTGACAGAGTGAGCCATAAAATGCTAGTAAATAAAGTAAAAACTATTGGAGTGATTTGCTGGGTAGAAGAGTTTTTAAAAGGTATAAAACAGAAAGTTAGGGTAGGAAATGCAGTATCAAAAGAAGTGGAAGTAAAAATGGGAGTGCCACAGGGTAGCGTATTGGGACCATTTCTATTAATTATTCTAATGAATAATTGTGTTGATTGTGTACTATCAGAAATTTGATTGTTTGCAGATGACATAATGCTATATGAAAGGATCAAAACAGTAGAGGACTGTAAACAGTTGCAGGGTGATATGGGCAGAATATCTAGTTGGGTTGGGGTGAAGATAAATGCAAAGAAGAGTCAGCTTATTAGATACACAAATAAATAACTAAGGGTTGATTTTGATTATAAGGTGGAGAAAGAATTGCTTGTTGAAGACTTGAAATGTATATCTTGGCATTACATTTGATAACATGCTTAACTGGGCTGGACACATTGGACAGGTAGTAGGAAAAAGTTTGAAAATACTGCACTTGTTGGAGCGAGTGATGAGGGGATTGTGAGAATTAAAGGAATTCAGTTACAAAACTTTGGTCAACCATTGCTCGAATGTGTAATATAGAATGGGACCCACATTTTGAGTATCACATACAGGAGTTGGAGAGGGTGCAAAGAAAGGCTGCTAGATTTATTTCTGGAAATATTCGCAGAACGGAATCGGGACAGATATGATAAAGAGGTGGAATGGGATTCATTGTAAGACAGGAGGATGGTGAAAAGGGTCATGGGAGTGTACTAGGCATTTATTGGTGATGAGGCATGGAAATATATTGGTGTGGGTATGTAAAGTAGTGCATGGAAGGGAAAAGATGACCATGACCACAAGCTGGCACTCGATTTCAGACACAAGGGTATGGGAAGATTCTCTTTTTTACATGCTTTATATTAGCTTGACCTGTATGTATGTATAGGTATGAAATCTTTCAACTCAATTTTCAGCCACTTCCAGGTGTCCGAGCTGTTTGAAATTTCGCACACGCATTAAGAACCGGTGACAATACAATAATTCAAAGCTATGTACTGTTGTTCTCATTACTTTGACAGTAACAATAGAAAAATGATTGAGTGTGATGGAATTTTGCAGTTGAATTTTAACCCAATTCAATACAATATTTTCATATTATATTCTCATTACTTTAACAGTAACAATAGAAACATTTTGCGCACATATTAAGAACCGGTGACAATACAATAATCTCATAGCAAACGTCCTGCTATTCTTGTTACATTGACAGTAACAACAGAAAAATGGTTGCATGCAATGATATCTATTATTTCAATGTTAACCAACTTCCTGCGTTCGAATCATTTGAAATTTTGCACACTTATTAAGAACCGATGAAAATACAATAATTTCATTCTCACTACATTGCTAGTAACAACTTAAAAGTGGTTGAATGTAATGAAAAATTTCAGTTCAATTTTCAAAAAATTTGAATTGTGTGAAATTTTGTACACGTATTAAGAACCGTTGGGAGAAAAAGCAAACAGTAAGAAAGATACTTTTATGACAATCTGAACTAAAATGTTAAAATAAAATTATAGTTTAAAAAATTAAAAAGATGCTTTTGTAGCAGTGTGAACTAAAAGGTTAAAAATAATCTTTAAATATAAAGATTTTGTTTAACAGTGATAGGACGTCCCACAATTCAGTATATTTTTACAAATTACCTTAAAACAAGAATGAACTCACAGATCAAAAAATTAAATTTAATGTTAAAAGCGAGGGATGCTCTCTACATACATTCCACAATGACTCTTATATTTACAAACAGCTAGTGACAAAAAATATAAGAGAACTGATATCTAGCACCCCACGCTTTTAACATTAAATTTAATTAGTTCACATTGCTACAAATGCGTGTTTTTAGTTTTTTTAACTATAATTTTTTAGGTAAGTGTGTTGGGGATTGGAATAAGTTACCAAGGGAAATGATTAATAATTTACCAAAAACGTTGAAGGAATTTAAAAGTTAAAATTTGAAAGGGCAATTGTAAGTGGGTGCAGGAGGGGGGAGGGGGGGGGGAAGATAGGTGTATAGGGAAATTGTCACTGGAGTATGCACTCCATTGCAATTTAATTAAATATATTTAAAAAATAATAATAGTTTGTGTTTCCAAATGACTGCCTGGCATATTGTTAAGTCATGTCACACTGCTGCATATGTAGAAATCATTCTTGCGAGTGGCCACTTAGATTACAAACACCACTTGATGGCATACTATGAATCATCAATGCCCATCATATATCATAGAGGTGTGTACAAAAAG
>JARYHS010015008.1:0-12000 GCA_031002005.1 Vandiemenella viatica
TTCCTTGCATGATTAAGGTTCACCCGAAATATTGTGTATTTTTGTTCCTCCTGTATATTTTGTGTTGTCATAGCCATCCTGCTTCCATTGATGGTAAGATATGGGTTTAGTTACTATTCTTGTTTATATTTATATTGCTTTAATATTTTCAAAATTGTTGTTATACTTTTTATTTTATTCTCCCACTAGACATCATTTTGGATAAGTTGCCCAAGTCTTTGGGGAACCGTCTGAATGGTCAGTGTGTGGGAGAGTGTGTTTATTTATATTTTTTGAGCGGCGATCTGTGCTTCACCAGTTTTCAATGGTTGTAACAGTAATACAGTAACATTAAGCTCGGTCTCCTGTTGGGGAAGTTATTAAAGCTATTGATTTGAAAGTAACTTTAATCAAATCTTCATATTAAAAAATGGTTACTGTGAAAATTTAAAGTCTCTAACTTTTTTCCTCAATTAATTACAAATTTTCGAAATATTACTACAGGCGAATGCTTGAGAATGTTGCAATTGAAAATACTATCTTAACAACTGTAAAAATCTGATTTCTAGCTTGGATTAACATAGAAACTGACTCCAAAAAGGATATGCAATACTATTCAGTCTAACTTGTGGTTCTGAGAACAAATTTTGTCACATGGTTACAAAATTTATAAAATACCTGACAATTCTACATACAGTATGATAACTAGGAAGCCAACCATTTTAGTTTGTGCCAGAAATTAAACTAATGGTCAGACTCCAACTTGGATTTTATTTCAAAAACCATTACAGGTAACAAACGGAGATTATGGATATGACACAGAAACCAAGCAACAATTCAGCTATTGGATGAGGCTTATCAATAAGGCCAAAGAAAGCAGAATAATTGAGATTCCACATATAGACAACCTGGGTTTGTTCTTTACATTAAGGCAATTGGTCACAATGAATTTGTTCTCTGACTACCCATTATCAGTTTGTGAAGTGCTAAAAGAATTGCGTTGGGCAGTGGGGCCATTGTTGCGTCTCCTTCGCCACTACAACACCCCTGCACATGGGCGCCCATATGATACTTTGTAGGGGGGGGCCAAGACCTGATCGATTAGGGTATTTTTAATATCATACCTATACCGAAATTTGTTTTGCTGATTCCCCCCCTCCCTCCCCCCCCGCGAAAAAAAATTATCGCTTAATAAATTTTTGCTGTTCATGCGGTTAAACTTCAGCATATGCCATGACGTTTTAACTTATTACTTTTTTAACTATTGACACACTGCAGAGAGTAACTACATATACTACTGAATGCTTCAACAAAATTACATCACCCCGCGACACATAGTGCAGGAATTAGGACGTGATAGATACATATACGCTTCAAAAACTACCTTTTGTTTACATTGGAATGCAGTAAACACAACATCATGTCTGACGTTTTAATTTATCACTTTTTTGCTACTAAAAGATATTCAAAACTTATTTTACATATGGCATATGTCAATGTATACGTGCATGCACCTGCACAATTATATCGCTGTACAGTAAATAGTTGAGGATAGATGATGTCATATATAATGATATGTGCCAAAGACGTGTTTTTCCTAAAAAAATGGAGCGAAAATTACCCCTCAAATATTCATCCAGTGTTTCATTATGAGAGCATTTCCAACAAACTTTAAGCACAATTTCAGTAATTTTTCAAACATTTTCTCACTTACATGTTTATCATCAAGAATAACTGAATTAGAGCGCGCCGCGCTACCCTATGTCTCTCCCTCTATCTTTGAATAGGGTAGGCAATTTAGTTAGAGCCTATACAAGAAACCTAATTTAGAACACCATGACTGCGCCTCATGTGAAGTATTGCTCAAAAGTGCTCATTTATGCCAACCAGGAGCAAATTGAGAAGTTACAAACAGGGCAATGCGAAATATATTGCATTGCGATATATATACACCAGCGCGGGATATGCGTAAAACATTTTTCAGAATATTGCGCGCACGGAGAAGTGTGAGATTTGGCATAGTTAAAGTTTATATGGGGAAGAAGTGCATAAAGCCAAAATGTATATATAATATGTGTTAAAAACACATTAAATTAAATAAAATAAATCATTCGTTGTATACATTCAATTGTTTTTAAGAGGCAATGACACTTAGCGATGTCTGTGATCTTTGGTCAACAGTTAATAAAAAAGTTATAAGCATAGTTAAAACATGTTACAGATACATTATTAAATGGAAAATAAATTCGGGAACGTGTGTGTGAGTGAAATCGGATTAGAGCCAACTATGTGACGTGTATTTCCCATGGAGGAAGGAATTATATGGAGGAGAAGTGACAGTTAAATCGGTGAAGCAAGCACTAAACTCTCCCGCATGGTGGCAGCACCGGCAGCGACCATATGGCGCTTCCCAACAATTAAGGTGTTTCACATTGTGGTAGATGCAGTGATTATTTCATTTAGTATTGTGTATAAGTGTTTAAAAATGCCAGCTTGTGTTGCGTACGGTTGCACAAATAGGCCAGACAGGAAAGAACCTGGAATATCATTTCATAAGTAAGTTGAATTGTAATTATCGTTGTTGAAGTGAGCGGTAGACACCGCAAACTTTGCAGCACGTCTATAAATATTTAGTCATAGCTCTCAATGGGATGACTTTGTTCTCAAATTTTTCTTGGTGTAGTGTAGAAAATCAGCAAACTTGCTATTTTGCACATAATAGACTAGCATTATTTTTTAACGAGTGTTTAAAATGAGATTTAAAGGGGCGTGTTTTACTTCGCGATTCAGTGAATTTACTATTACGATTTCTTTCGTCACGTTGCTGATTATACTGACAATGGATGATGAAATTAACTGTTATGTGAGAAGCTGTGAGTTTTATTAATTTTTTAAATAGCTATTTCAGGCCATTGACTTAGGTTATTTTTAAAGCTTCATATAAGACTTGTTTCTGTTTGTAAATACGTCTATACCTATTTTTACCGATTTTGAAATCTTTCTCATCTATTTATGTCGAAACAGGTTCATGCAGAAATAAAAATGGGCTTCATAAATAAAGAAGTTATTGGCCTTTGAACAAAATCAATTTGGGGAATGTGTTTCTAATTTAGTCTCTCTTTTTTTGTACAACATTCTCCCCCCCCCCCCCCCCCCCCCCGTATCTAAATCTAACTGAGAGATAATTTTTTTTACAATTGTCCTAATAAGTAGGGCTGTGAAATTAGACAACACATCTTGATCAAGAGAATGTTCATTAAGGTGACTGAATAAACATTTTATTTCTGGTACCAGCCTACAAAATGTCTGGGTTGCTCATCCCTAGAGTGGGTCCTCTTACTTTTTTTCTGGTCTAGGACACATTTCAGACTAACCACAAGTGGTAGTAATAAAACTGAAATATCCATTCTGCATGTCAACCATGTAATCATTGTGGCTTTGACAGAATTAATTTTTGGTCCAGCCTGCATCCAAACCTAAACCCCTCAATTTGGATGTTGTATATCCCCCAAACTAAGCAAGATATCGAAAACATTTATTCCTTATTATCGAGTTTTTTCGTCGTGTTACATAAGAATCCATCATTAAATTTGACTTTTGCGAAATGTTTCTTCTGCATTTCAACTCAAGACACCTCACTTTTGAGACAGTATATCTCGAGAACTAGGTGAAATATCGAAAAATTTTACTCTTTATTTTTTATTTGTCTCGTCTTTTTAAATAAAAATTCATCATAAAATTTGACTTTGAATAATTTTTTCTTCTGAATTTCAACCAAAACCATTTCACATTTGAGACAGAATATCTCGAAAACTAAGCAGGATATCAAAAAATTTTATTCTTCATTTTTTATTTGTCTCATCGAGTTACATAATAATCCATCACCAGATTGCGGCGTCACGTTTATCCTAGAGTCCCCTTGAGGTGTTTGTACATATTCCCCGTGTTTGTTGGGAAGCGGTCAAGCCCCCACCACTCCGGCCATGCCCCCCCACTCCTCCGCCGGCCTGCTTCACTCCCATGCGTGGTAAAGGTCTCTTGCGTCGTCTCCATATTATTCCTTCCTCCATGGTATTTCCAGCATTGAGATACTCTGTGGTCTTTGGTGAAACCAAAGAGTCGAGCTTAATCTCTGAATTTACATAGAAGCAACATTTGGAAACGGAGTATATTCCGAATTCATTAAATCGGGATTTAGATATACGATGTTACATTGATGCAGTTCAAATGGATGTAGCTGTAATATGATGGTGAGCCACCATTTAAACGAAATCTGGTAGTTAAAAAAAAAGTGAGTACATGAATGGCAGCAAAGTCTATATACTGAGTTTAGCATTACATCGGAACCTACAAATATTGTCCTGTCGGTCTGAAATTTGGTACACACATTCCTTAGGCGATAATATGTGATTTAAAGTGTATATCGTAAGCTTCGAATATGTTGAAATGAGGAAAAATCACTCGAAATGTGGCTAGATGCATACATGTTATTACGCAAGAAATACACGTTCATAGCTGTTGACATTTATTCCACGTGTTTTTAAGTCTTCATAATTGAATAAAAACTGGTTTCCACGTGCAAATAGAAAATCATGTAACAGTTACCGATTTCTCTGTGCGGGCTGACATATTGTTTTTCAGTGCTAAGATATATTGCATGGCGTCTACCGTAACTAATAGCAGTTGTGGTTAGGTTGAAATGCAGCCTGGACCAAAAATTAAGAGTAAGAAACACACAGAAATAATAACGTGTATTTCTTGCTTAATAACATGTGTGCATCTACCCACATTTGAAGTGATTTTTCCTCATTTTCACGCATTCGAAGCTTACGTTGGAATGTAGGCTATGTACTAAACTTGATACCGATAGGACAATTTTTCAAACGCAATAGAACAAATTCAAAAAACTATTTGCAATAATTATTACTCTGTTACAAAAAAAATACTAATTAACTTAATGAATTATGGTCGAATTTCGACCACTGGGCGATCTCTAGTTCGCATTAATTGTGAATAATTCTTACAGCTCTCTCAATGTCCCTGTGTCGACCAGGCATGAAGTTTCAAAATTATCCAAACTATGGGTAGAAATACTTAACATCATTTCTAGTCTTACAAACGGCAAGACAAAAGGAAAATACTGGTTCTAGCGTAGGAATACGGCATAAGAGAGCTTGTTGCACCACACATTTTCAATTTAATTTAATTGCGACGGAGCGCACACATTCAGGTGATAATTTCCATGGTCATTGATTTAGCCTACCCATTTCTTCTTAATATTATAATAGCAAAAAGAGCCTTCGTAAAAAGGGGAATCTTTTAGTTTCATATATTGATCTAGGACTGAGAAAGAACTTTTTAAAACTCTGTATGTGGAGCACAGCACTTTGTGGTAGCGAAGGATGGACTATAGGAATATCAGAAAGAAGGAAAATTGGAGAGGTATCTAAAATGTGGTGACATAGAAGGATTGTGAGAATCAGGTGAACAGATAAAAGTACGAAATGAACAATTTTTTGATGGATCAGTAAAGAAGTTTGTCATATTTTGAGGCATGCAGACTTGATAAATTTGTTAGTGAAGGGAACAGTCGAAGGTAAGAACTGTAGAGGAAGAGATTAGAATATATCAAGCAGATAATTGAAGACTTAGGGTGTAAGGGGTATGTGGAGATGAAAAGGTTAGCGCAAGATAGGAAGGAATGGAGTATTGAATCAGATGACAGCAAATAGAATAAATATCTTTTGAGTGTAACCTGATCCAACTACTTCTGCCCTTTACAAATTTCAAATTATTTCAACGTTCTTGGTAAATTATTATCACTTTCCTTGGTAATTAATTCCAGTCTCTAACTCCTTTACACACAAAGGAAAATTTTCCTACTCCCTTACGCATGAAATCGGAAGCCAACTTGTTGCCATGGTCTTGGTTTCCCTTCCATGCACTTCTCTTAATTCTTCCACCAATATCTTTCCAAGCCTCATTACCAAAAAATGCTTTGTATACTCCTGGCACTCTCTTCACCCTCCACCTGTCTTGCAATTAATCCCTTTATCATATCGGTTAGGCCTACTCATTGAGTTCTGCGGTAATTTCTAGAAACAAATCTAGCAGTCCTTTGCACACCTTCCAACTCCTGTATCCGAGCCACTAAAATCTGATAAATTTTATGGTCGATTGGTTTATATCAAATCAAACGTAGAGAATACCATTTTTTGATACCGAGATGTCCTTTATTGCATCTCAGAGTTGAGGCGGTTAGGTTGGCATGCGGCCTGGACCAGAAAAAAATTCACTGAAGTCACTAGGAACTACACGGTGAACATGCAGAATAGGCGTTTTGTTTTCATCCTAGCTATGGTGGTTGCGTTGATGTACGGCCTCGACCAGAAGAAAAACGTCACCAAAATCACAAGGAACTATACCTATAACTGATTTTTAACATTCGATATCTCGAGAACTATGAGAGATATTAAAAAAAAATAATAATAATAATAAAAATTTAAAAAAAACATTATTTACTTTCGATTTGTCGAGATATATAAAAATCAACCATTAAATTCATCAAATTTCAGTGGCTCGAATACCATAGTATTGCCAAATGAACTACACAAGAATTCATCGTCAAATTGTAGCGTCACGGTTATGATAGTGCTGCTGTTCCTTGCGTGGCTATAGTGAGATTTTTTTCTGGTCCGGGCCGCATATTAACCTAGCCACCTCAGTTTTGAAATACGATATCTCTAGAATTAAGCGAGATATCAAAAATTTTATTCTTTACATTAGATTTGTTTCATCAAGTTACATAAGAATCATCAAGAAATTGCGACGTCACGGTGGGAACTGCACCACTTTGGTGACCTTCGAGAAACTGGTACTAACCTGTTGATATTTACATCAGTCGCTTCGTAAAAAATGTCCTCTTCCCGTTTTGCGATCATACATTGCGGAAAAGTCGCTAGAAATTTAATTAAAAATGCCGAAATATAACATGATGCACAGCCGTTACATGCCACCAACGATGAAAAAATCAGTGACAGCCTCTTAAAATGTTGAGTTAATCCTTTGTTGTAAAAAGTTTCATGCCTTTTCAGCTCTACTCCGTTGTCGCACAAAATTGACTAACAGGCAATATTTATCCGTTTCGTAATACGGTGATGCCCGCCATCTTACATAGCAACGAGCAACCAGAGATAATCGATTGCTTCCATTGTAAACCATTACGCCATTGCGTATTGGATGCCGCATAGCCAAAATTTCGTAATTTTTTTTACTTGGTCCAGGCCGCATTTCAACCTAACAACGATATCTATGACAAAACAAAACTGTTTAGATTGAAATGATCCCTGTACCGATAATTTTTATGTTATTTTAGCAGTGCTGATAGCATTTAGCAGTTGCTCAGCATTTCATATTTCGGCATTTTTAATCAAATTTCTAGCGACTTTTCCGCAATGTATGACCGCAAAACGTGAAGAGGACATGTTGACGAAGCGACTGATGCAAATTTCAACAGGTTGGTACCTAGTACCAGTTTCTCGAAGGTTACCAAAGTGGTGCAGTTATCCTAAAATCCCCAAATTATGTATCTCACCTCTCTGTTCAGGTTTTTTCGGATTCCCGCAATAGACTTCAAATGATGGATTGGTCAAGTACCTTTAATATGCTAGAAGTGAACTGACTACGAAAAAAATTATATCGTAATACCAGTGATTTGAATCATTAAACAATTCGCCGGTTTTTCATCCAAACATGCTACGGATTCAGATAGCTGGGAAAGCTCCCAGCCTTGCCTCAAAATTCACCTCCTGTATTGCTAACGGAGTTGATTCCCCCCCCCCCTGCAGTTATATTGAGACTTGTAATAGATCTGAATAATTTCAAATAAATAAACTAAAAGGAGCAACTTACACTAACACCAAGAAGGTCGGAATGCGGTGGCTTTTACCGACAACGCGATTAATCTATTAGGTGAAATAAGCGTTGTGCTCAGACCTGGAATTCTGCAAGACACGGGTTCAAATCCCCATTGCGCCATTCAGATTTCGGTTTTTCGTGGTTTCTCGAAATAAATCCTAGCAAATGCTTCGATGGTTTATTCAAAACACTACGGTCGAATGCCTGTTCGCTCCTTGCCCCCCCCCCCCCCCCAAAAAGGAGATATGACGGGTACAGAACCGGTTCCTATCTGTTTTTTAAAAAATAAAATAAAAATGGAATATAATATGAGAACGTGTGAGAGCCAAATTCACTCACACTTTATCGATGAATCCAACATGTCGTTGACAACGTTGGATGTTGGAAGTCTTGTTTCTCTTGAAAAGTGAGACTTGGAGATTCAGCGATGCCGTTGAAATCCTTCGCTTCAATTTAGACACAATGCGGTTCCTCTGCTTACAATGATGAGATCAAGCGTAAGATTCTGGTCTCTGTGATCAAAACGAAAATATCTTTAAAATTATCTCTGACGTGGACCGTTTAAACTTGTGGTACTAACAGAATACCGCGTGCGACTCTGGAACAATATACCAAATTTCGACGCATGCTGTGACAGCGTATCTACGGTAACAACTGGTTTTCTTTGTCGACACGATGCGTTGCCGCGGAAATGTCCCCTCGCATTGTCGATAGGGTATATAAAGAGGCGTCCGACAAGGCCTCAGTGTACTCCAGCCTCAGATGGGACAGCGAGCAGACCAGTTGGAACCTCGGCCTAATCGAGTCTTCAACCTGAAGCGAGTGTCGCCTCACTGGAGACTTTTGGGGCAGGGATTCAGCCCGCCTGTCCGTTGGTCCGTCCGCGGTTGGAGTCCTGCGGTGTTTGTGGCTGCCGCGGTTGCCGGCTGCCGCAGGGACTCAGCCACCACAGGTGCTGCACCGCAGCGACGAGCTGCGCCACGGCGCCGTGCGGTCGTTACGTTCACTCTTGCAGTGGGACTCAGCCGCGGCATGTCGCTGCAGCGCAGTACTTGCCGTGGTTCAGCCGCCGCTTGCCGCTGCCCCGCAGTAGCATTCGCCGCGGATCTGCTGCCGCTAGTCGCCACACGCGGTGCCCTGTCGTGGCTGCGCCCCCTGCAGGAGCGGACGTTGCCGCCGCAGGCAGCTGAGTCCACTGTGGCAGCCGGCATCGCGGCTGCCGCGAACACCGCGGTGGTTGGGGAGGGGCTATGGTCCGCAGAGGGGGCGGACCCGCTATGGGGAGCATACTGACGCCATGCTGTTTCAGGGAGAGCGGCGGTAGCAGAACCAGGAGCGGTCATCGCTTGCGGCGGCGGCGTAGAGCGGTTCGACGGTAGAAGCAGGAGCGGCCACCAGCCTGAATGCTGTTCACTGGCCGCTCTCCACATTCATCGAAGACAAATACTGGCCTTCATTCTAATTCCGACCTATAAATGTTGTAAAAAAGTTTAAACTGAAACTTGTAACTGAATGTCTGCTAATAAATTTTTGAAAGGTATTTAACATGTTAATTATTACTAACTTTAGAGAGAACTGACCAACATAAATTGGCAGTATAGTATTTATCAGCTAATCTGGGTAGAACAATCAGTATACATATTTAAAGAAAATTTAACTTTCTATAGGAAGTCGTGTATGAATCGGTGTCTACTAAGGCCAACGCCTGTACTCTTATTTCTTTTACTGTTATGCTTGTAAGACAAATTTCTATCTGTTGCACACCGCTGGTCGGCTATTGCGATGGCCTCACAGTTCATACCTTATGCTAAACTAAGATGAATTTTATGCGGCCAGTCATGCAAACACACACAATAAGGTGGCCTCCCACGGCTCGTGATTTTGTGTACCACGCCGGGACAGCTCGTTTGCCGCGGCCCATGTTGGCTTGTGCGACAGGAGCATACTAGTGTGAACATTTAGTCGACACTCGGCAAGCAGGTTCTGGTCGTTCACCGAACGACCTGAGGCGGATTGTGGTGTATCTGGTTGCGTTGCAATGCTTGTGGAGGAGTATGTCCAGTCGTGCGTCTGCGTCCTTCGTTCACACCGTCACGTTGTCTTCGTTTAGGTACACTGTGCATTGAATTTAACTAAAACCACAAATTTTTGTTAAGGAGTTTTTCCTTTTGTTCTGACCATTTTAAAATGCACTTTCTTTATTAAAGGGTATGAAAGGCATTCCATATTGTGTAAGGATGATAAAATTTAACATAATGCAATAACAATATACGATTCTTGGTGCAAAATAAGTGCATAAGAAAGACTACATGATAAAGCTTAATTTAATTTTATTTCATTGAATTTTAGAGTAATATTTACAATTATTAAGTAACAATTTTCTGTTAAGTTTTTTATGATTTCAAAGTAAATTTAAGTAATTAAGAATTTTCAGGTCAAAATGACATTTATGTTTTTAAATGATTTGCTTGGAAAATTCTTAGCTGATTTTTTAGAAACATCAACTGTAAGTACAATTGGAGCACTAGCCACTGTTAGATCGTCACCGCGCTCTAACTTCACAGCACAGTCAACTCGGCAGAACAAACGAATGGATGGATACCTGTCTTGTTCAATGCCTCGGCGAACTGTGTTCGTACAAAACAAGGTACATACGAGGCATACGTTCTGCCTCACTTCGCCTCAGTCCCATTCGCGCGTTGCTTCGTTCTGATTTGTATAAGTCTTAAGGTGGGGATCCACCAAGCGCGCAAAATGTTTCAAATGTTTGTCTGGTGGAGGTGAGAACAGCGCGCACGAACAAAGATTTGTGGGTATTTGCACGTATTCCAGGCGATGTCGGTACGTCAATTTTAAAATCTAGAAATAATATAACTATGGACTGGGATAGTAAAAAGTGTTTACTGTTACCGACTCATATAAATCATAGCTGCAAATATGGCAGAGCAGTCACAAATTACCATAACAAATCAAAAAGCATGATGTATGTATCGAAATTACAACAGATATGGGAACCACTATCAATGTTGATAAGGGTTAAGTAAATTCTTTGCTCTCCTCATTCAGAAGAGAAAAAGTTAAACAGAAATCGATGGTGACATGAAAAGGTATGTAATTTTATAAATTATTTTGCTTTGTTTTCTATTATTACATTGCTTCAGAGTAAGACGGTACATAGTAGTATTTATCTTGTTAAACCACTCCTATCATCTGTTCTTAAGTCATACAGCAGTTGCTTGGAATTCCTTGTTTTAACAAATGCGATATCGGAAATCTGGGCTTCTTCTTTTCTTTTTTTTTTCTAAAAAAAAAATAATGTTCTCTTCTTCACTTAAAACAGGCATAATTACACAAGATGCAGCACTAGCAATAATTTTTCCTCTCAGAGCCATTTGGACACTGCAGGTGGCAGTTGGAACGATGACAAATGCTCACCCACATACAGTTGTTTTTGAATATTTGGTTGGTGGAGACAACAAGCCAAACCATCCGACTGCAAACTATGCGCGCTTGGGGGATCCCAGGCTTTAAGGCACAGGTGGTCAACTCAAATGATCTTGCGGGCCACTTTGGAAATGCATTATTACTTCGCGGGCCACATATAAAATTATTAGACCCACTATGGCCTTTTTTTATTTTAGGTGAAAAATTGAAACATAATCAGTTATTATTATTGTGTTTGCTATTATTCTTACATGTAAACATAGATAATATAATGATAATGACACTAAACACATATAGTTAAGAAATATAAAACACTAAAAATGAAATATAAAAAATATTTCGTAAAAGTGTGATGAATCTCGCAGGACGGAAAAATGTTCAAGGCGGGCCTGTGTTAGAGCGTCCACAGCAGTCGTCATCTTCAACATCTTCATGGCCCTCTTTTAAATATCTGTACCCCTCATAAACTCTCATTTCACTCATGGTAGATGCGGTCCTGCAATTTATTCCATTTTTGAACCAAAATTTTATACAAATTCTTTAATCCATTTTGTAGGAAGTACACATACAAAATTTTATAAAAAAAACATGATTATATAGTCCGCTAAAATAAAAAATTCCAGTTATTTTTTTTTTTTATCAGACCTTGTATATGACTTG